>JANSTV010029557.1:0-15826 GCA_027564135.1 Lestremia cinerea
TAGTACAGCCCTTTCCTGGAAGACGAAGCATCTCACAAGGTTAATCTCTGGACAGAAGGATATTTCAAAATCTCACTTACTTTTTTACCAAACCATTTTGAATGTCCTCGAGGGCGATTCGTAAGGGATTATCTCCATTGAGCTTCCGGATGGCCGACTCTATCCGCTGCTTGGGATCCTCCAGATCACTAATGGGTTGACGATTGATGTTCCCGTGACGACGACTCGCCAATTGCCAATCAATGGTGGGATCTTTAGTGAAGACCTGCATGCAGGCAATCAAATGATGTTTGTTCTGTCGGAAGACTCTCAGCGAATGCTCCATGCATTGCTTCATTTTTCCAGTTAATTCGAGGGGCGTCATCAGATGCAGGAATTGTGGCGTCAAACGGAAGGGAATGAGTTCAGGAATGGGCATATCTCGGATTGCTGCACCAAAGGCAAACCCATAATCGATTCCTGGGCGGAAAAGAAATGCATGAATCTTCTGAGCGAAGAAGCGAAATCACGATCAATCAAACTTACCCATGATCATGCCATTCTTCTGGTTCATCATGAGATTGCCCAAATGACGATCACCAATTCCGAGGAAATAATTCGAAATGCACATTGCGGCGAAGCTGGTTACGAAATTGCCTCGGAGAACGAAAAACGATTCTGGTGATGAGCTCATGTCCCACACAGCCTTCCGCAGGAGATCCCGAGGGAATCGTGATGTCAGTTCTTCGTATTTGTCAGAAAGCTGCAAAGAATCAACTCTTGTACCGAATGATCACTGATCGCTGGTAGAAGAGGAAACTTACTCGTTTTTGGCTGTGTTTGAGGGCCGCAGAACCGTAGAGTGTCTCATTGGAATCTGTTGGTCCTTCTTTGTTGTCCTCGAGGAACCGAATGTAGTCATCATGAACCGTCCGCAGATGTGCGTTGAAGTCGTCCATGGAACGGTTGGCTGTTTTCTCAATCAAACGATTGATCGCTTCGTGATTCTCAACGAATTCAATCAAACCGTAGTGCGGATCGAGCGGAACGACTTTGAATCCGACAAGCGATAGATTGTGCTGGCGACAATTCCGATCTGTGGCCAATTGCTTTGACATCAACCCCAGCAACTGTTGAACACGTTGATCTTGACGCAAATCCTCGCCGAATTTCACGAGAAACGTGTGGATTTTGCCATCACTGCCGTGTAACTGCATCTTGATCGGGCTGCGCAACGTGTTGAACACAAACACGGCTTGACCGAATGTGAGAATTTTCGCGTGGGTGTGGACGAGGGGACGAGACTCGCCAGTGTATTGTCCGGGCACTTCAATAGGATTCGCCGTGCCGTACCATTGGTAGTTTCGCAGCCATGGGCAGTAGTCGATGAGTCTCGTGGACGGATTTTTCTTCATCTTCCTGTTGACGTAATCAATAACTTTGTTGATTTTCCGCTTAATTTTCTCCCGGCCACCCTCAGTTGACGCTATATACGGGCGAAAAAACCAATTAGAATCTACTTGAAGCTACTTTGAGCCGTACTCACGATCGTACATGTCCCCTTTCAACTCCTCGACGTTCTTATCGAAGCTGGTGAGCCGCTTCGACTCCTTTCCAGGGTCCATCATATTGTTAAACAAATTCAAAATCTTCACCACAAGATTCTGATACTCTCGTTGCCCCATTCTCGTCGTGTTGAGAACGACCTTTATCAAATTTTCCAAGTGATGAATGAGCATCTTCTCAGGAACCGCCACATTTCCAATGGTCTTGATGAACCGATCTTCAGTTTCCGTTTTAATTTCGCTCAGAACTTCATTGACCACCTCGCGATTTATCAATGTCGGTTTGTTCTCGTCGCGCACTTTTCGCGACAACGAAAATGGATACAGCAATGCCTTTGGATAGACTTTGGCCAAACGTAGCATGAGCTCATCCAAAAAGCATTCATTTTGGAAGTCAAAATACGAGAGAAGCTGCGGTAGCCACGCGAGGAACATCCATTCAGGTACTCTGGACGTCTGTAATGAATGAAGTATTGTTTTCCGTGGTTTTTCCCGTCAGAATGAACTCGATCCGATGCCTTACCTCGTCGATGAATAAGTTTTTGAGTCGCGAAAGATGTTTCAACTGAAGAATTCGAGGAAATTGCAAGCGAGCTTCCGTTGAATGATGTGCCATTGCGCGCAGCATTGACTGCATGATAATCTTATCGTCTGCCAACGTTTCTTTGATTGCCTGATTTTCGATATGGTTCAAGACGAACATGGCAAATTTGTAGTGACTGCCAGCGAGGTCATATGGGATACATTCAGTAGGTCTTGGAGATGATGAGGCTTCAATATCTGCCAGACTGATGGCTTTCTGATGGCAACTAACCCCGTTCTGGTAGATGCAATCCTTCAAGCCTCCTGAAAATCAAATTTGAAGCGAAAGTTGAGATGTACACAGATCAATTGGTCGATCGGTCTACTCACTCTTATTGGCCCCGACACATAGCTCCAAGATGGATTCCCTCAACTCCGCAGTAGGTCGTTCTGGCAATAATTGTGAAATTTCCCTTGAGAGCCCCGCTATTTCCTGTAAACCCCACGCTTTCATGCCATGATGAAAGCTGAAACTGCTTTGTTCAACATCAAACGTCTCCTTGGCTGCCTTCCAGCGCTCAAGCAAAACTTCAATCTTCTCCTCATTTGTCGATTCACTCAATTTGATCTTGTATGGAGCAATCTGCATGGTTGCAACCTGCAATCGCATATGGTTCTCTTCGCTAGGACACTTTTGCAATATGCCCAGCAGCCAGGTGATGACCAAACCGGCCAGAGGAATGTTCTTTTGATAAAACGAATGATTCAACAGTTCGAAATACATGTGGATGATGCCTTCATTGATTTCACTCGAGGAGCGTAAAACGTCTGGATTCTCGTTATGATATTCGGTGTCGAGAATCTTTGTGCCCACAAATCGACGATACGCAATCAATGATTCCCACATCAGAATCGACTCATTGTCGCTAATATTGCAGTTCTTCCATCGTGTGGCCATCGCGGCGAACTCATCCGTTTTGACATCCATCAAAGCTTGCGAGTAGTTTTGCAATTCGGCGACTTTGCGAGCCTTCAAAAGGCATTCGCCTCGTATTTTGTCAGATAAACTGCTGACATTTCCGTATTCGGATAGGAAACGTGTGAAATGGTCTTCTGAATGGAGGGCAGCCTGAAGGTAATCTTTGTTGCTCAAAAAGAACATCATCAGTTCTTCGCTGAAGTGCGTGCGAAGGTACTCTCCGTGTTTTTCATGTCGCAACCACCGAGTCAGATTGTCGGAGAAGGCTTGCCTTGTGTCTGTCTCGCAACGTAAAATCGATCGAATTTCGGATCGCATGTAGCTCGGCAGAAGATATTCTTGATTCCACATGTTTGAAAAGAGATAATTGAACTCTGTTCCGATTTGATCCTGCACGGCCGTCTTCAGAGCCGACCAAGTGCCCATTTGCTCGAAGCATTTGAAAAACGATTGATAGGCGAAGTCCATTTCCAGCGGACGTCGCTTGAATGCATAGTGTTCCATTGCCTCGTCCTCTATAATGATGTCCCAATAGATGTCTTTTGCTGACTGAAAGTCACCGTACGATTCAAGGATGATGGCCTTCGACAGTTTACCATTGGTTTCGATTTTTTCAGCGAAAATGCCCGCCACGATGTCATATTCGGACAGTTCGTAGTACACGTCTGCCAATGCCAGCCAGTGCTGCTCCTCCTCGCTGATAGAAGCCGTCGATGTGTTGTGTAGTCGATCGGTCATGAAATGACAGTTCAAACGACTCTCCAGCATGAGCACACCGATAGCCCTCATGTTGTTGACTGTCGAAATGGTCTTCACAGTTTTCGGGAGCAATGCAAATTCCGTTGGTTTCTTCAGTGCCACCTCAATCAAAGCACTGAACAAAACTGATTCGCTGTTAACCGTTTTGTTGATGATCGATGTGACGCAATGACTGAGCGAGGTGACAAACGACCGTTGCTGGGGTCCCATTTCGTTGATTATTGCCTCGATAATTGCTACAACTACCTTGCGGGCAAGAATGGTATCGGTTCGAAGGAGAGCTTTCAAGGGCAACAGCATTGCCAGCGAGTTGAGCTGAAGATCAGGATAGTCACCCAGGCGATATCGTCGGTACAAGGTCACCTGGCCACTCTTTTGCATCTTTGCCTGCGAGAGCGTGGCTGTTTCGAAACAGTGCTTTCGAACGGCATACAACGGCGTGTCACGATCCTGCACGTCTTTGTTGCGAATGATTCTCGAACGCAATCGATTGTATTCCTGGTGCAAGGCGCTTTCCGGAAGTGCCGGGTTTATACACTGTGATCGTCTGTTCAACAGTTTTGGCCGAACATTGAACAACATGGAGCTCTGTGTTTGCAGCGAAAATGTGGTCGACGATTGATATTTTGTTGGGTCCATCGTTGGCGCATACAGCATGCCTGAGGCGGTTGATGTCAACCGGAGAGATCCCGACAGCGATCCATCACCGGGGATTTGCCTCTGTTGCGACTCCATGAATAGCGGCGCTTTGAGCATTGTGCTTTGAGTTCTCCAATCGACATTGATGTCGTACTCTGTCCATTTGATGTCCCCCCAATTTCGATGCGGAAGTAGTTGCTGTTGTGCCCCGGGATCCTGAATGGATGGCTCTAGCAGCAACTGTGCGCAACAGGACAGGAAAATCTTCTCCGACTCTGGACTGTAGAGATTCAGCAGCAAAGCAATGATTCGTTCACTAGGTTTCTTTGGGATGCCAGCATCGTTGGACCAGAACAGAAACAACGTATTTTGAATATTTGAATCGGCATCGACAATCCCTTTCAGCAGAACCGACGTTGTTTTTCGTTTCATTTCCGACGAGTTGTTGCAATTTTTGTAAATGAAAATCATGATTTCGTAAAGGATGTCGCGACTTTCAACGATTTTCGAATCGGCCAACGGTTCTACGAGCTCCAGAACCAACTTCAACTCCTCTTGGGTCATAATCGGCAGTACCTTGTTGACGATATGCAAGGAGAGCACTTGGTACTCTGGTATGCGCAACAGTTCACTGATGCGAATGGTGACAAGCTCACGATAGACATGCTCCTCGAAGGTGTCCACCCGCGACAGAAACATTTCCAAATACCTTCGTTTGAGACGACCAGATGATCGTGGAATGATGCTCATCAATTTGGTCAGGAATGAATCTATGATTGGTTCGTAGTTCTTGTGCACGCCATACAGAATGTCGTAGAATCTTGTTTGATCGTCGCGATGCAATCTCCTCATTTTGGATAGGAAGTTGTTCACAATGGCGCTTTCATTTTCATCGAAGCCCTGTTTCTGATTGAAAACTTGGGTTAACGCCATACCAAAGAGCTGGGAAGCTGGTTGATAGACAGCTGTGTTGATGTTATCCATGCATTCGAACAGCGATTCAAAGAAGTCTGATTTCGATATGTCCGTCCACGTGGTGAGGCCATTCGCCAGAACGAGCCCATTCAACTGAATGCCACAGAGGTTTTCAAAGGAGTCTGGGAGCCTTGAGCGACGAATCGAATCAAACAGCATTTGTCTCGGCATGTGTACAACATCTCGCCAGATCTCTATCAGACCCTTGATAACGTCCAAATTCCGCTTCATAACATTTTTATTCGCGTCATAGGTGTTTTCCATCAAAACCTTTAGCAGCTCCGAGCCCATCTGTATCTCGTCGAGCGTGTTGATCTTGTACGTCTCGTTCCATTCAAGCAGCATGACGGCCAAATGTATGACAAATGCGTCGATTCTCCTCGTCTCAACGTGACTGATGAGCAATTTTAGAATGGATTTGGTCAACACTGAGGCGTATTTCTTGAATGAGTTCCGGCAATTATCGACCAGCTTTGCCATGAACATTCGAATGTTCTTGTGTTGGTGAGAGCCCCCAATCACCGATGCTATTTGGTTGATCCAACCTGGCGTTGGGGTCCTGGCACTCGAAGCTGTGTTCCCCTCAAGCTGGAACAAGTATTGAACGATGCCGCACAACACAGGCATCACTTCGTGGTTGTTGATCGAAATCTTTTCGAGTGGAATTGTAACCCAATCTTCTCGCATAGCATTCCTCCGTCTCGTCGATCGGCCAAGGTCGATTTTCCCGATTTCATGGTTGAGTGACGATCCGGAAATGTTTTGAGTTTCGATGTAACGATGGGTCACGGTGGACTTTGCGGTTTGGTTGAGCTTCTGAAGCAATATGAGACGATCTTGGATCTCTGGATTTGTGTCCACTTCGATAGCGAGATCGCTGAAGACATCTGGATCATTCGTATCAATGATGTTGGACCAAATGACTCTGCCGTCCTGGGGTATCTCGCCAAACAGGAACTTCTCATAGTATTTGAGATCTGTCTGTGTGTTGCCGATGAACGCGCAGAGGGTCTTGTAAACGGCGCATTGATATCTCTGGAACAATCCCCTCAATTCTTCGGGTTCATTCTCTTCGAGCGACTCTTTCATCGCAAGATAACTTCGTTTCGTTATCAGTGAGAGAAAGGAAGTATTTCGTTCATCGTTGTGGGCACCTGAAACGAGATGCAGCTATTTTATTTGTGTTTCTTAGTTTGTGACGCAGTCGCTTACCTGCAAAAAAGGCCACCAGAATGGGACTCTCTCTATTCGTGACCTCGCTCACGGGCAGGCAACCGATTAGGCATTCCATGAGCAAATAAAATCCGATGCGGCTAACAAGTCCGTGTATTCTCTCGAAAAGGGTTCGACTGTTCATACAATATCTCTTTTTTGAGAGATCATTCATCCTTCTGATGTTGAAGGTGTAGAACCGTTTGACCGCCTTCTCGGTGCTCGATCGAATCATCGGCAGTAGGAAGCGCGCCACCATCGATTCCCGGTTGACATCATCCAAATCTTCGTTTGCATATATGTCGAATGGAATTGTCATCGACATGAGCTGTTGGTCATCGGTGAGATTGTGCATGTATTTCCCAAGAGTCAGTCCGATTTCTTCCTCCATAATGTGGTTCGTATCGGCGGCCGTGCATTCAATGAGGAACTTGAGCAAAATTGGCGATTTGGATGCGCCCACAGCTTCCATTATACTCTCCATTACTTTGACGTATTTCACTCGTTCGGGGGTGCCTTCCACGAATTCGACCGATCTCAATGGCAGATTTTGTTCTCTGAAATGGCGCAACGCTATGCCTACATCGCGGCTTTCGAAATCTTTCGGACCGAGCATGCACGGCAAGACGCTGATGACTTTGCTCCTCAACTCCACGTCCAATTCTTTTTTTTCCATCATGTCCAGCAGCCACCAATTGAGGTTTAGATGGGCGATTTCATTCGTTTTGTCTGGGTAAATGGCGGCGATTTTCGCAATCAATTCGATCAGTTTGAAGTAAATACCATCGCCTTCCATCAACGCCAATTTCGTCACAATGTCACCCCATTTTGCAAGAACAGCATTTGCGATAGCTCTGGAAGCTCCGGGATCGGGCGTGAGGCGCCTGTATATGTGTTCGATCACTTCGGTGAGGATCTTGAAAATGTACACACAATTGTCGTTCCCCATTTCCTGAATAATTTCGCCAATGAAGGCGTGGCCAGATGTGGACAAATATTCTAGAATAGGCTCGTGGAAAACTTCGAAGAAATGCATTCCATGTTGGATGGTCATCGTGGAGTCGACCACGTTGTTAACAGTGGGGTCGAGTAGGTAGACGACTAGATCTGTATGAACGTTTGTATTTTGGAACGTTAGCCGAATCAGATCGCTGGCTTGACGTAAGGCGTATGGTGGAGGATCGACGGCGTACACCTTTCCCAAGCGTTCGCTCGAAACACCGCTGAATAATTCGAATAGTGTTTTGGATGCCAGCTCTTGGAATGCCCGAACAAAATCCTCGGAGAATGTGATCTTTCCCATCAAGTTATACATCATTCCGATGGCGTTCATCAAAAAATTAGTCAGCAAGCCCTCAGTGCTGAGACAACGTTGAGCGATTTCGGCCAATTCGGTGTATACACTTATGGATTTCGATTGGAGTCCGCCAATGAGGTCTATTCGGAATGCTACTGGCGTCAACTCACTCAGGAGAATGGTGAGCAATTTCTCGATACGGCCTGGCAGAGAATCGGTCAACTCATGGTTTGTCAGGTCGAAGCCAAGGCTACTAGGGTTGAAAATGGTGTCGATCAAAACTTTCTCGAGCGTCTTCGAGAAGAATGCTGGCGGAAAATGAGCTGGATATTTTGGCAGCAGTCTGGTGATAAAGTCGATAATTTGACCCAAAATCACGCACTTCAAGTGAGTCGCTCGCTTCGATAGTTCCATGAGATGTTCCTTGCCCGAGTCGCTCGGGGTTTCCTCAATGACATTCTCACTTTCAAAATCCATTACCACTCCGGCCATTTCATTCAAACAGTCTTCAAGAAGTTTGAAAATGATCATCCTCTCGAAAATAGCTTCCGCATCGGTGGTCAGTTCCGACTCCAACAGCCAACTGTAGAAATCCAGTGCGGTGATGGCGCCAACCAACCACTCGATTCTCGTCGAATCGTGTTCGATTCGGTAGAATGCTGGAAACGATTTGAGATCAACCAAACTGCACTCGGCCATTATGATGAGATCGTCCACTGAATGTGTGTAGCTGATGAGGTGGGCTGCAGTGGGTGAGCCATCACAGAACGGCACAAGCACCATGAACGTTTCCATAGCCTTCTTGCGATACGTCGGTTGAATGGAATTGCATTGGGTGAATAACCATTGAACGGCGTCGCCTAAGAGTGACCCATTGAATGATAGGGGTACTTCTCGGTGACTGGACACAGAGTTGAATAGGTCGCTTTGTTCCTTCAATACTCGTGTCAGATGGTCTATGCTGCTGGACACCTGCTCCAGCGTTGGCTTCATGCTGGCCTCCACTCCAAACTCTTCACTGACCGCAAAGTTCATGCAGAATGCATGCAACAGCGACATCCAGAATATGTCGATGAAAAGCTCATGTTCACGCAACACACGATACAGATTATTGAAGGCGAGGGCAGCTCCGAATCGCTTGTAATGGCTCGAATCCAAGCAGAAGGTCAAAATTTTCCGAATGAGCTTTTCGCCGTTGAATCTCTTTTCGGTGATTTGTTCAGAGGATGACTGTTTGATGGACCACACAATGAATTCACGTATGCATCGAGCTGCCAGATCTCTCACTGCGGAATTGGTTGGATGCGAAATGGCGTCTAAGAGGCAATCCAAGATATCTTCGACACCTTCTCGCATCAATTGACTGGGTTGCGATATGTAATGCAAAATCTGTTCGGTCAACGGTTCGAACATTTGTCGAACAGCGATGTCACCGTCACAGCTCAAATAGAGCACTCGTTCAAAAACTTCGGACCACAGGCGACCTTTGTGATTGTCAAGTGCAATCAAATACAACACAGCAGCATGGACCAATTCACAAGCAGCCATTTTTCGTTTGCGGTCTGTTGCCGTCATAGCAATATTGCAGATGTGCGGCATCATTGTGTCCAAGAAGATCTTTGGACGAATGTCGGGACTGTGAAGAATCATCTGGATATTCTCGCTGACATCCCATTTGACGAGATTCTCTTTTGCCAAATTCGCGGAGATTAAATCGAAGCAGTCGTTTGGCTCCAACTTGCTCAGGAAATTGACAATGCGTCTCTGCAACCGTGTCAAGTCTTTCTCTTCGACTTGGAGAATTTTCTGTGATTTTCCTCTGATTTGGTTGTGGAACAATTCGATGATGATACCCGAATCGGTGCTGTAGCCTTGCAAATAGGGATCCAGAGAGGGAAGAACCGCTTTCAACAGCGCTTTCACATTGTCCGACGGCTTTGGCATGTGCTCGAAGAAACGCTCCATCGTGTCCAAGGCCATTTCGGCCAAATACTGAAGGGCACCTGCCTTTCCAATGTCAAAGGCAACAATAAACGCCGGAATCGCGTCCAGGATGAACTCTTCAAGGATGAGCATCGGTGTGCTGAACAACAATGTCAAACAGGCAATTTTGAATTCGCCGACTGATCGATCCAATTCGGCAACGATTTTCTTCAAAACAATCACAATATTGTCAAAAACAAGTTGCTTTTGCGCTGACATAGTTGAGAGGAAGTAATCGATCTTGTTGACGGCAACCAAGCACATCTGAAGCAACCTCAAGAAACCGCTAACCAGCGGATATTCCACCACTTTTGCCATGACGAATTGCAGCATTTGATTGATCCATTTCGAGAATTTCTTATTCAGCGAGTCAACGTCCAGTGTGCTGATGATATCGATGTAGAAGTCGACCATGTTGAACAGAATGTGATAGTCTTTCGGCCGGATTGGTTCCAGATCCAAGTTCGCATCACAGAAAAACATCTCCTGATCTTCACCATCATCATTTCGATGCACTCGTTTCTTCGTTTGTAAGTTCAATTTTCCCAGAATGCGGAAGAAACTGCGGATGAGGTAATCGAAATTGTACTGAACAATTACATCGCGATCGAAGAGCGACGATTTGATGTCGGTAATCATGTGCTCCCACAGCGGCAAATAGTTTTTGTAGGTGACGTTGTCCTTCCAATCGATTGTTGGATCGCCGCTTTCGTACTCTGCGTCGACGAGCAGTTTATGGGAACAGGTCCAAATCACGCCTTGATAGATGACCTCGCTGAGAATGTCGGTCACGACAGATTTGCCCAATGTTAGTAAATTGTGGACAGTTGTCACTATGGACTCGATTGTGAGTTGATGTGAGGCCTGCGACAGGTAATGAAAGTGTCGGATCAACATGATGATGATGGTTTTCACCGTGTGCTGCTGCAAAAGTGTCAGGTGACCGATGAACCTCATAATTTGCGAGAGTGCCAGCACATAGTCGGGTAGATGCTCCAAAGTCTCCTTGCTCATGTTGGCTATATCACAGGTGGCACTGAATGTCACTTTCAAGCATATTTCAAGCATTTTATCGGATGTTTCCGTCCCAAGCAATATTCTGGCTGATTCAAACATCATTGCCATCCCCCGGATGGCGATTCTCTTCTCAGGCGCGGAAGCTTCGACCCAAGAAAGAGACTTCTCAAACCCCTTCAGATAGTGCGACAATGTCCGGAGAACTTCTGCATCCTCCGCATCTGGAGCATCTGGGTTAGGAGCACGCATGAGGCTCACGTTCGCTATTTGTTGATGAAATGCGTTCAGGAAGCTAATTGCCGTCTTCCGGTCCTCCCAGGATGACAAGTTCAGCCATCTTGAGTACAACAGTTCTTGCCAATAATCGTGATCTTCATACAGTAGCCTTTTGAATAATTCGCTATGAACCGTCAAAAGTTCGAGAGAACATCGGAACGCCTTGCGTTGTCTGGTCTCTGGCACTGGATCTGACATTCTCTTGGCGCAAGAGTATAGACGCTTTGAGAAATCTTCGAGTATATCGACGGTTGGTTCGAAGTGAACGAGAAAATGACGGAACCCGATCAAAGCACCCGTCACTTCGGCGAATGAAAACTGGAATGGGAGAAGAAGAGAGGCTTGAACATCTCGAAGATTCGAGAAGACGGCAATGCTTACATCTTCCTGGTTCAAAATAGCTTTCTCAAGGGTCTTCAAGTACATGTCCTTTATTGCGGCCATTGCATACTCATTTTGGACACATTCCGGGTAGTCTCTGGTCAACAAGCCGACTAGCTCGTAGGCGAGACTGAGGGCTGAAAAGGAAAATAACGGCAAGTTAGAGACTCAGTCGACGAGCGTGCAACGTTCACAGCGCACCTCTACTTCCTTGAGTTGTTTTTGCTATTTTGTACTTCTCCACCAGCAGAGACAGCAAGTAAGCTCGATTCTCATTGTCACAAACCTTGTGAGTCACCAATCTTATAAGAACTCCTAGGGCACTTTCCGTTACAGCCGAAACTGTGTCCGTGGACATGACATACTTCATCGTTGTCTGAAACGATCGAAAATTCCACTCTGAAACGCACCGTCGCCACCAAAAACCAGCGCATTCACTCACCACCACCAACGGGGTCACGTATTTTGCACATTTCGTCTCAAATTTCTCGATGACTTTTTGAAATAACTGAAAAGCCTTGGCAATAGCATTTCTCTGAAGCCTATTTGCCTCGTAAGACGAATCGACGAACGACAATATGCCCACAGAACTCCCGAAAGCTTTCTCCAGGAAGAAATCTACGGAAGAAAAGACGAATAGGAAGAATGTGCTTACCAAATTGAAAGAAAAATGTCGGCGCTGCCGGACAATGCCTTACCCTTTTCAGCTTGCGTAGCCAAATTTTCGAAATTCTGTTGAATGGCACCAATCAAATCGTATGCCGTCTGCGGCTCTTGACAAGTCTTCAACAATTCACAATTTATTTCCAGTTGATTCGACATGATGCCTATCGAATTTCGACCAACTCAATTCCAATTAAAAATCCATTCGCTTTTTTTCTTCCTTTTTTCCAATAAGAGCGGTTGAAAAGACACCTTCTTCGATTGCACCATTTATTGTAACTGTTTGTTATTGTTTTTTCTCGACAATTGCTTGTGAGTCGAAATTCTTTTGGCGGCAGCGGCGAAAATGACCAATGACAGGCGATTGAAGCGCCGCCTATCGGAATCCGCGACGCACCACAACCAGCTGATGACTAATGACATATCTTTTGTTTTGGTTTCGAGTGAATCTTATTTGCGTTTTCGTTTTCGTTGATCGCATTTCGATTCGATTCTATTGTTGTCCAAGCAATGGCAGCAGAAAGTACGGAAAATTTCACAAAGCGTTTACGCCAAGAAACCCGAGATGTCCACAAAATGAGCGATGCGCTGATCAACGCCAAGCTGGCTTTTGGTGAGTAGTGCCGGTGTTTCGAGCTGGATCGTCCCAATTGAAACGAGACCTCTTGCAGCGCTCTCCGATCAAGGTGTTTGGGCCGATGGATTATTGGTTTTCTACGAGATTTTCCGCTATTTGGAGCAAAACGTCCTCGCCAAATATCTCCCGAAGGAATTCCATCGTACGGCGGCGTTTGAACGCGACTTGAGCTTCTATCTTGGCGACAACTGGAGAGACACCTACGAGATACGTGAAAGTGTGGCGATGTACCTGCGACATCTGCAAGACATCCGCAAACGCAGTCCCATTCTGCTGCTCGCCTACGTCTATCATCTCTACATGGGTCTGCTGTCTGGCGGACAAATTCTGGCGAAGAAACGAGCGATTGCCCGTCGATTGAATCCACTCGATTCGAGTGGAGATGAAGGAGTTTGCGTTACAAAGTTCGATTGCCCGATTTCCGAGTTGAAAACACGAATGCGTTCATTGGTCGACGAACTGGCGCAGCAATTCGATGAATCAACCAAGATTCTGCTCATTGCCGAGAGCAAAATGGTCTTTCATCTGAACAACGAGCTGGTTCGTTCTGTTCGAGGCGTCAATCGAGTCAATCTTCGCAATTTGGGCATCGTTCTTGTTGTGGTCGCTGCCATATTTTACTTGTTGCGTTTCAGATCGTGAATGATTCGTCGTTTCGATTACTTCGATTGTGATGTTTGTTGAGAATGCTCAAGTTGACAAGTCATCTCGGAAGCGCGTCTTTTGAGTTGCAGATTTGTTTGTTAGCCTTTTTGGTTTGTTGTCATTTTGATTGTCCGGAAAAACCGAGAATTTTCCGATTCGAAAAGTTTTGAGTTTTGAACTTTTATTCGCTTAAGTTTTGCCACTATTATTGTTCTAGAAAGTTGAGAATTAAATATACCATTTTGAATGAATTGAGAGGGCGTTTGGTTGGTACTCTTCTCTGATCAGAGACTTGAACGACGTTCAGGGCGATTGGCTATCGCAGTCAATGTGATTGTGCGTGAATCGTTTGGCAGCAATCTTGGCGTTGGGCGATAACAGCCATTCATCAGATTGGCCGACCGTTGAATCGATCTGTCGTGAATCAACGATGCATCATTTGCTATCACTTTGTCGTTGGTTCAAGTTGGATCGCTTTGTGTTTGCCAGCAGTGAATTTCATCAACGAGAATGTTCGACTTGAATTTGACTTTAATTTTGACGCTCGTGGCATTGGCCGCCTACAAATTCTACAAATGGGCCACCCGGAACGAGGATTATTTCAAGCAGCGCGGTTTTGCATTCGTGAAGCCGAAGTTCTTCTTTGGAAACACTGCTTCGAAAATGGAGTTGCATGAATTGGTGACGCAGCTGTACAATGAGTTTCCGGACGAGAAGTGAGTGTGGACTGGTGCTTCGGGAGGGGAATTGAATGTTGAATAATGATGCTTCTCGTTTTCCAAAGGATTTTCGGATTTTTCGACTACACCACGCCGATATACTTCTGCCGTGATCCAGAGCTGGCGCGTCGAATGATGACCACGGATTTTGCTTCATTCGAGGATCGTGACCCAAATCTCAAGGACGAAATGGACTCGCTGATGGGCAACAGTCTCCTGTGGATGCGAGAGAAGCGTTGGCGTGACATGCGCACCACCCTCAGTCCGGCATTCACCGCGAACAAACTGAAATTCTCGTTGGAGCTCTTGAAGGAGGTCGCTACGAACACGGTGAATTTCGCTGTGAAGGAAACTCGCGCGGGGAATCGAATTTTCGATATGAAAGACTTTTTCCAACGATTTTCCACTGACGTCATCGCCACTGCAGCATTTGGATTGCCAATTGACTCCTTTGCGGATCCAAATAACTCGCTGTTTTTGGTCGGACACAAGTTCTTTGACATGGCCTCGTGGACGGCAATGATTCGATTCTGGCTGAAGAAATGCTTCCCAGCACTGACCGATGCCATCGGATTCGAGTTCTTTCATTCGGATTTCCGCAAGTTTTTCATCGATATGACGACGCAGAGCATGGAGGAACGCGAGAAGAAGGGCATTTTTCGGCCTGATTTGATCGACATTTTGATTCGGGCGAAGAAGCAAGTCGAGGAGTCGAGTGATGGCGCGACTCCTAAATGGACCGACTTGGAGCTCTCCGCGCAATCCTTCATTTTCTTCCTCGCTGGCTTGGAGACAGTGACCACAGGGTTGTCTGGAGCTGCATATCGCATCGCTACCAATCCGGATGTGCAACGGAAACTCTTGGACGAAGTCGACGAGATGAAGGAGTCCTTGAATGGGCGAGAGATCACCTACGATTTCTTGAAGCAAAGGAATTATGTGGATGCTGTCATTGATGAGGTGATGCGCATGCACTTCCCGATTGCCAACACCGATCGAATCTGCACGAAAGACTACTACATCGAAGAGCGGGATGCCACAATCGAGCGAGGTTCGATGCTGTGGATTCCCATTTGGGCGTTTCATTTCAATCCGGACTTCTTTCCCGATCCCGAACGATTTGACCCGGAGCGTTTCAATGCGGAAAATAGGAACTCCATCAATGCGGCACATTACTTGCCGTTCGGTGCCGGTCCCAGAAACTGCATCGGGAGGCGGTTCGCGCTCATCGAGATGAAGTTGATTCTGTTCTCGTTGCTGCAGCATTTCTCGTTCGAAGTGACGTCACAGACGGAAATCCCATTGCGCATGATCACCACTCCGTTCGGAATTGCCACACAAAAGGGGATCTACCTGGAATTCAAGCCGCGATCCCACCATTCGTAGGTCGTCCTATTTGATCGATGAATAAACATTGAAAATTCTTTCATTTCGTTGAGCAATCGAAGGCTTTGTGCGTTGGACACGTTCACGGCTTGTTATCATTTCCAAATTGTCTTAACCGACGAACATCGTGAAATACGATGCACGATAAGAGGCAAAGCTTAAAAATAAACCTTCTTATCATTGATGAGTCTG
>JANSTV010029668.1:0-15813 GCA_027564135.1 Lestremia cinerea
ACTTATTTCAACTTATTTTACGACAGCGTCGGAGTAGATTCTTCTCACGATTTTTTCAGAGCGCTTGTATTATTCTAAACGCTGCGAAAACTGTTTCGGCAAGTTCCCCACTTACCAGTCTCTGCCCAATTGCTGGATAATAATTCATCCGTTCAGAAAAAACAAATTCGAAATGTATAAAAGATTTCCCAGTCGAATCAACTTAGAGATTGCCTATCTGCTGCTGATTGGCGGAATTGGGTCAATAGCGCATCGAATCGGACTAAAATAAATACCGATGCTGGGCGGAGCGAAATTCATTCGATTCTAACAGATATTAGTAACAATTCCTGATAACGAATTCCGGCAGAATTCGCCCAAGGTGTGACGACATGAATAATTGTTGTCCAGCTCTGGGTCGAGCAATAATTTTGAAATTTTGCTAAACGCCAGCAATAATCCAAAGGATTTTGCAAGCAAAAAATATGGGTGGCCGACGACATAAAGCGGGATGCACAGTATTTGATTGGTTTCTGTTGTTTCCTTAGTGATTTCGCTGCTTCAACATTCGCTGTAAGACATGTGATAATCGGCACTTATTATGATGATGAAATTAAGTTTACATCATTCTTCTGACCCACACAAAAAAAACATAGTTTGGATAAGTTGAATGATAGTTTGAAGAATACATCAACTTCTAATGTCCGAAGAGAACTTTTGCGCCGAGATTTGAGAGGTACAAAGAAAAAGTCTTGCATGTAAAATGCGACGGGGTCTGACGTCAATTCCAAAATTGTTTACGTACATCATTCCAATAAAACTTGACAATCGAAAATTTGATAGTATTTTTATTCAAACACTGTTTCCTCGTTTGGAATGACGGAGAAGGAATTTCAGCAAGGTACTTTGGAGATTCCCAACACAAGCGTGAGGTTCTTCCAATAATTCAGCCCCCCCAGTGATTGTGTTTGTTTTTCTGAAGATCTGACTTTTCGTATCATCCCAGTGCAGCTAATGAATACGATCCAAGTTTTTCCAATGACGCATGAGCTTCAATATTTTCCCGAGATTGGTGCTTGCGTTTTCTGGAGTTCCAAACAAACTGCACGTATTTCCAGAGCTTCTTATCAATCAATTCACTCACTCAAGATAATCTGTTGCCACGAAATTTTGCCATATCAAAATTAGCCACCGTATAAATATGGAAGCTAAACTCAGAGTCAATCAATCAATCAATAGACAACCGTCAACATGCACTTCAGCAGAATATTGTTCGTTTTTGTTATTTTGATCGGAGCTTCCTTCAATTTGGCGTTGGCCCGAAAAGATGTGCATGTTGGTGGAGACAATGGCGGAATAATTGAAGTCTCTGACGCTTATGGCGACCAGGTATGTGTCGATTCATTATCTCGCCTGATCTGGTTTAGGCCGGAAGGTGGTCACAACTGCTTCGAATTCGAGCATTCCCAAAAAAAATGACAATTTCCTTTGAATTTCAGAGAGACTTTTCGCCAAGATGCATGAGATTCAAGGCCCAGTTTATTCAGTTCTGCACCTAACTTGAGATCATATGATTGTGTTATTTATGTTTTTAAAATTCAATAAATTTTGTTGCATTGCAAATATTTGGAATATTTATTTAATTTATCTTGGAAATTCGTCACGCACACAGCCAGTCCACAGCAACGGATACATGATACATACTCTTTGTCCCTGAAGGGATCGTTACATGGACACATGCCCATTTTTATATGTATGAGTGTGCTTGTGCCGCCATTGAAGATCGATGATCGAATTTGCCGCAATTTGTGATTCAGGCAGGCGGACATTTTTCAAAACTAAATACAAATCAATTGGTTATTTTCAAAACGGTTGTTTAGATTGTTAAATTCCAGCAAGATTTAAGTCGATCTCTAATCAATTGAAATTCCATAAGAAAAGTCAAAAGGAGTAGCCCAATTATTGCAAGACCATCGCCCTCGAATGAGAACGAATCAATTGGCACTTGCAATAGTACAATGGAGATTCGAGCACCAAAGAAAGCACGTCATTCGTATTGAAGGACAAAACAGATCACAAGCTATGCAGGCCACACTCGATAGAGGTTTTCGGGCGGAAAGCCTCTTCAGCAAGCATTTTGTTTCGAAATCACACTAAATTCAATGTGATTGAGCATCCAGCTGTGGATAAAAAATGGTCGCGCGATGCAGGTCGGGGCATTGTCCCCACCTAGAATGCTGTTCAACTTCAGAGGCAGCCAAGGAAGAATTTAAAATCTTCAAATCCACTTTCAACATACTCAAAAAATATTGAACCTTTACGATCACCCGAAGCCATTATTCAGCAATCACCATTGATGATGTCGTCGTTTCCTCCGTTCTCCGTTGCTGTTAGTGATTCTGGAATTGGTTCTGGATTTTTTTTGGGATTGGCTCTGGATTTGGCCCCGGAGTGGATTCGATCGAGCCGACTAGAAGAGCACAGACGATGCCAAAGATTGCGCACAAATTCATTTTAATTTATTGATTTTTTTTCTTGAAGTGAGGTAATGCTTCCTCAATGACTCTGTTTATGTGTGTATGCTATTCGCCTCATGCCATATTCTGTTCATTGTTCTTGGTCTCAGCGCAAGCGATTTCGGGCCGGTGTTCCACTGACGCTGTGAACGATGACGCTTGCTCAACGGAAAAGTGATAAATCAAGTGTTTAATGCATTATTACGTGTCTTTATTTAATTACATTTGTTTTTTGTAATTCTTTAAATTCAATGGGAGGGGATGACCGTAACTGCATTGGACTTGATCTTGGAAATCATTGCATTAGGCGCTTCTAAATTCAAGAATATTTTCCGATTCAATTCCGAGTTGATTGCAAGCAGCTTCAAAAATCCTTTCCGCGCTTCCTCGCTGAGCCTGCAAATAAAAATTTCGTTCGAAACATTCGGTTTGTCTTCACATGGCGATGCTTACATTTGTTTGTTTTCGCTCTTTCCGAAATGGAATGTATTGTTCAGTCCATTCAGAACACCACCCTGGTTGATGTTGGTCATAATGAAATTGTACTCTTCCTGGCCATAGAAGTTGAATAAATATTCAGCCGTCAAGCAAGCAAAGCTCTCCAAAGCGAAACCATTGGCGACGCTCGAATCTTCCAAAATTTGTGAGATTTTTCGCAGAATTTTTGCGTCAAAACTAAAATGATAGAAACTCGATGAGAATTTAATTGAAATTAATTGACGACTCTGGATTACTTCTCGTCATTCCATGATACGACCTCTGGGCACGTTGCGGGAGCACGCGCTGCCAGGCCAAACAGACGCTGTGATGAAGCCCAAACTACGGCGTAATTTGGGGGAATGATGGTGTCGTCGGCCAACTGAACGAACTCATACACGAAGCAGGATTCCCTAATCTGGGTTCTCGCTCCTAACTGAGCAAACTTTCCGATGTAAACATTTCGCTCGAGCTCCGAACCCTTGCCGATGTGAGCATGTTCGTCTACAACGGAATTTTCATAGATTTCGTTGTCTTCCAGCACTACAGAGTGCGATCCGATGTTTGTGCCGCTAGAGAGGATAGACTCGTAACCAATCGAAGCAAAATTGTCAATGTTCACGTTGTCTCCAATGGTCACGTTTGTTCCTATTTTCGCATGATCCTGGATGCTCGATCCCGCACCACAAATCAAGCCACTGCCAATAACAGCGAACTGACCAACATTACAGGCTCCCACAGATCGGGTCACCCGAGGTTTGGGTGAATTCGGATCGTAGATGGTCTGATAGCCTTGGTAACCGACAGATCGGGTCGCCCGTGGTTTGACTGGAATCAAAGGCAAGGCGTTCACTCTATAATTGCCTGGGTATTGTGCCGACCGGGTTGACCGAGGAATGGGTGAATTCGGATCGTAGAGAAGTATTCCATCTCGGTTATCCTTGCCTGCGTAACTGGATGCCAGTCCAAATGCGCCTACCACTAAAATAAAAAAACTCAATTTAGACATGTCTTTACACTTGAATCAAACGAAACTGATGCGCTTGAATGTCCGGGGTATTCTTTTATAACAGACTGTCGTTGAGAACGATCAATTTTCAGGGATTACCAATCAGCGATCGCGGGTTTTCTCGTTTGCTTTTCAGGTCCTGAAGATGTGCAACGATCAGCACGAAACCGGTCGTCTGGAAAAAACCATTTGTTTGAATTTAAAACGCATTTCGCAAAAATTTTTCTCCTTAATCGGAATTCAAACTTGAAGCCCCAATTACAAGAATAGGTCAGATATGTCTATATGGATAACCGCATTATTGCGATTACAAAATCGAATGCAGATCAAACCAATGCAGTTTCTCGCAGCGGTTCTTGCTTTTCTTCCTCTTGTGAATTTGATTGGGAATTCCGGCTAATGACGATGCCTTCTACGGGTGGGGTTTTCCTTTGAGGACAATCTAATGAGACAGATAACGGGAATCCCATCTTTGGGGTTTCAATTCTAATCGGTTACTTATATGTCGTGTCGAATGGGATCCCATTAAGAGAAATTTCAAAATATGTTCAGACCTGCCGTTACGAGACATACTCAATTGGACCAGCTCAGAATCCTTTGTTGTTTTGCTAATATCTTCGCATACTTCATGAAGAACATTCACCCACGAACATATCATCAACACATCATGGTGCAGCCAATTGAGGAATTCCTCGATCAGCTTGAAATCTTAACTAGAATGGCGCAGGAGCTGAAACAGGAACTGATACGAATTCTGATATGTCACTGCAGTAATCATCAGATCAGATTCACCGAATTCGCTACGTTCTTCTAGTTCTGAATGCATAAAACATTTCCTTGCTTTTACTACTCTCGATGAATAAAAGTTCACAATGTTTTTAATTTTTTTCTTTTTATTTTTCCTGAATGCTTTCCAATTGATTGGATTGGTCTTTCTGACGGTGTTGATTTTGCTATCGTCTATAGTGAAGATATTGATGGTCATGTTGATGATGATCTCCGCGGTGGTGATGTCCGCGGTGATGATGTCCATGATAACGAGGTCCATGATGACGAGGTCCATGATGACCATGCCAACCATGATGATGCTGGTAATTCGGCATATAGTAAGGCTGGCTCGGATTCTGACATGGTGCGGCAGTAGTTGCGGGTCCGCTATCATACACCTGTGGACGAAAAGTGAAGGAAACGATTGGATGAAGAAGAATGTTATCTGGTTTTTGATGCTTATTCGTCAAGCGCCGAGTCTATTGGTTCGCGAGAGCGAGGAATAAATACTAGTAATCGAATGACCGACAAATGCCCATGTATGATGAAATAAGACCCAGCTCACATTTATGGTGCCATAATTGTGTCCATTAAGAGTGAAGCTGCCTCTTTCTGGATCAGGAACTGGATTTGGGGCTGCCGCTGCGTTGATCGATTCGGAGAATAGAGTTCCGACGACTGTCATGACTGCGAGCAAGACTTTGATAAAGCTCATTTTGTTTACTTTTTATTTTCTTTTCGCGACTACTAGTAGATCTATCTATCTATTTATAATAAAATCATCCATTACTTTAATGCGATAGATTTAACGGGGACTTCCCGATAACGAGCATTGCGGGAAAATAACTACAGACGATGAATCAATTCAATGTTGGAGGATCTATATTCCGACACGTTGCATAGTTTTGTAGGCCCGCTGTTGCTGAAATACCAAATGCTTTGAAAAGATACTTTGTGATTTTGCCCACTTTTGAACTTCAATATTTGGTTCTTCTTTCTTGACTTTTGAACGACCAAACTACATGTTGTTTTAAATTGATGTTTGATTTTCTTTTATCTCCGTTCCATTGCTGTCTTCGTTACAGCCAATATATGTGCATAACATCGACGGATGATAAGGCATTCTGCATTATTCTAAAATTTCTTTTTATTAATAAAATTTCCAATCGTTTCGAAAAACACATGCAAAAAAATGGGGAATCCTCAAATTGTCCGGTTTTTTGACTGAATTTTACCGTTTTTACGAGATAATAAATTTTCCAATGTCTATTTTCAGAGACTGATGAATCGTAGAACCTTGAGCGGATAAAAAAGGCCTATAAAATGTGCATCCAGCAATTGACATAGCATCAGTTCCAAGCTTGCTATTGAAGTGAAAATATTCAAGATCAAAATGATTCTCACAAAAGTGTTATTTGCAGTTGTTGGCATCGTAGGCGCTCTCTCGAGTGGTTCCGTTGAAGCAAAGGCTGCGACTGAGCCATCAGGTGTCTTCGTTAATGGAGACAACACAGGGTTCATAAGCGTAAATGGAGCAAGAACTTCCGGCGCGTATGGAACCGATTATCATAGGTCGGTGTATATTCCAGCCGATAGCTACTCGAGCCAATCAAATTTGGTTCAGAGAGAGCTTTTTGTTGCCAGTTACCCTGCTAGAAAGTCGACCACAGTGACCACCACAACTATAACCAAGACACTTCCTCAAGCAGACTCAAGATATATTTACCACTCAGAATCAATGGAGCCCGCTTCTGAGTCAATTAATCGGGAATCATTGGCAACATCTGATAGATTGACTAGCCTCTCGCAAGTTAATGTTGAGACTCCTGCTGCTCAAAAAGAGGTTCACATAATGAGTGACGGTGTTCGAGGCGCTGATAGCGTGAGTGCAACCGAATCTGGACATAATGAACTTACCACTATCAACATACCCGACAGCCAGCGCACTGAGCAACTCGAAACATCTGAGAAGGAACTGGAGGTATTGAATGGGATACAACAGACCACTGGTGGCCAAAAGACGACAACTACAACAACCACAACCAATACACATCCTCAAACAGAAATGGGACAAATCGATCTTGATGTATTTGGCGCTTCTGAGCCAAAAATTTCCATGTCAAACGATGGACATCACAACACAGTTGTGATTTCAGGAGCATCCAACGGATTTCCGAGGGGGATTTACATGATCAATTACCCCAATAGCCGCACTGGCTCTACGTCGCTCGGAAGTGAATCTGACTTGGATGCATCTGAGGCCCAGAGAGAGATTGACATGTCGAGCAGCTTTGGTAATTCTGACCGGAGAGAGCTCCACATGATCAACTATCCCAGGAGGCAAATGATAAATAGGGTAACGGCAGCAACCTCTGCTAATCCTGCAATCGAATCAAGTCGCAGAACAATCTATGTGGATCAGGAACCTTTCCCAAAGAATACCTTCTCCAGATCCAGAGAGGTGTACACGCAAAATAATCGATATGGTGAGTTGTACACTGGACACAGTGACGGCTTCCACTCTGGTGGATACGGCTCAGGTAATGTCGTTGTCAATGGCGACAATAGTGGAACCATCATCGCTAAGTAATTCCATCAGTCAAATGAACTTATCCCCGCGATTGAACTGAAATATCTAAATGTTTTTTTTCTTTCGAGTTTTTTTTATTTTTGTTTATTTCAAAGCACTAATTAAAGACATGTGATTGGCTCAATGAAAAAAAATTTTTTTCCTTTAAATTGCGATTATTAATTACAGAATTCCGCTTTAGGAAATATGGCAGCAAGTACAGCAGTATTGCATCGAGACAAAACATTTGTTGAAAGAAGAGAGTAGGAAACAAGAACAAAACATCTTGAGCAAAATTTAAAGCGAGAAAACGAAATTGATGAAAAGACAAGAAATTTGGCTTTTGCTCACCAGTAATAGAGTGAGAGGGACAAAGATAGATAGAATAAAGCAATCTAAGCTGGAAGAGAAGAATCTAGCTACGACGTCGTCGTTGTGGGGGGTCATCTTCACCGGTTTCCGTGTCGGTTTCAACGACAATTCTCTCAACCCGTCGACCGCGACGTTGGGCACCAACCCGTGCATTTGTTTTGGCAGCCAATGGCGTTCGTTGTTCCGCAGCCTCTTCCGAATCACTCTCTGCACTGCTCGAGTTTTGGTATCGGCCACGCTTCTTCTTCTCAACCGCTTTGCGGCCACGCTTAATGATTTTCGCGGAACGCGGAATTCCATTCACGCCTCCCTCATTCTCCTGTTGTTCGCCTTGGCTTCCAACACCAACGGTTCCATTTTCATTGACCGCCAAGCACTCTTGCAATTTGAATTCAAATTCCTTGACGGCTGCCTTCATTTCCGGTTTGGCCAATTTGCTTGAATTGCTAATGATGGCCTTGAAGCATTCGTAGACTTCGTCAATCTGGATTTTGTCTTTGAAACTCGGAATATTGTCGGTTAGTTTCTTGATGGTTTTCTCCGTGTAGTTCAGCAGCGACAAGCAGTAGGCAATGTCACGCCATTGACGTTCGCTGTTTGTGACACGGAAGCGCAGGCAAAGTTTTTCAAGTAAGCTCTCCACTTGACGATCCTTTTGGATTAGTCCCATGACATACTTCATGATGATGCGGTATTTTTCTTCTTCCAATCTTGAATCTGCCGCGCTCAACCGCGATATGATGTCCGGTAATACATTGTACAAAAGATTCGATTTGGTGGAGATTTCCTTGAAGAACTCTTTGGTGACCTCTCGAATGCGCTCGTTATCATCGACAATGCACGTGGCCATGTCGGATAGTTGGCCGCGCACACGAATCATCTCTTGAAGGATGAGATGCGACAACATTTTTACGGCCGATAAACGTACTTCCAATTCCGGTTCGAGGAGGGTAGCATACAGGTTGGTGGTCCACGGCTCGATGACGTTGGGGAAACGGCATGTGAAATCAGACAATCCGATGATGATATTGCATTTGATCGAACAGCTCTTTGTTTGCCGCATAATATTCATCAAGAACTGCATGTTTTGTGAGCAGAATTTCGATGACACTGACATGAACCGGATGAGGGTCAGGCAAGCGGTCTGCTGGATGAGGTCGCTGCGGTAGTTATTTGGATGTTTCAGAATCTCAGTGAGAATTGGAACGAAGTTGCTCAGCATTCCAGCTGCAGAGCAAACGAGCTCATTTTCACAAATTTGATTTATCAATTCAGCAATGCTATCCTCAGCCGTAGCTCCGATGAGCTCTTCTTCTTGCTGAGTCTCATTCGTTACTGACATCCGTTTGATGGCATCACTTGCCGATTGATTCAAAGCTGCCATTGATTTGCGTTTTGCCTTCGACTTCTGCGTATTTTCGAGTTTTAAATTCTCGCGATATTTCATGTTGTTGTACACATCGATGTCTAGAAAGATCATCTCCTTGACGGCAACATAACCAAACACGAAGATTATACGGGCAACAAGATAGTCGGGCAGGTACATCTGGAAAGAACACTGCGATGGCTGAGAAGCTTGTGATGGCTGTGTCGAAGTGACTGGCTCATTTTCACCCAGCTGTGCCTTCCGCTTGACTGATATTTCTTTCAATTTACGGCACAGACCCATCAACAGCTCTTGACACAATTGATCCGGCGCTTGGCACAAATGATATATAAAGCTGATGGTTCGCATGGCCACAGTTTCGAATTTCTTCAAATTTGGGTAGAAAAAGAACTTTTGGAAACTCGCCAGCAATTGATCGACCATTTCGTTCTTGTCAAACCGTTGATAGTACGTGTTGGAATTGGCGGGAACCAGGTTCATCAGCAATTCCAAACAGGATGCGAATATGCGAGGGTCCTGCTGTCCACGTTCACCGAATGCAATTGAAAGTACTAACTCCTTGTTCGCTGTCGCAATCGATGGCTTTGCACTGGAAATTAAGTCATTCATTGAACGCATGAATTTCAAATGAAATAATCAACAACTCACTTTGAAGCCAAAATCAAAAATTGCAGACAAGCTCTTGCTTGATTCTCCGGAGTATTGGGCAATTTCAAGGTGAATCGTTCGAAGAACACTTGAATTATGTTTGCGTCAATAGAACCGTCCGCAATCCATTCCTTCATGATCTCCTCCATTGCAGTGTATTCTCCAGTGGTGATCTTCTCTATAAAGTTGCATAGATTGACGGCAACTTTCAGCGCATGCGCCCTAAACGAGAAAGCATTGTTCAGAAACAACTTCTTCGCATTGCATTGAGTTCAAAGACTCACCGGCCCTCACTATCGGTCTGGAACAACACCCGATTATATGCTTTTGTGACAGCAGCCCGTTTCTCCTTGTCTCCCGTCCAGACGAGACACAGCATCCGGCGCATTCCGCACTCTGTGCCCTTGATGTTGAACAGATAGCCCGTGGTGAAGAAATCAATGGCTTCAAAGACATCGCTGTTGACTTTGGACAGTAGCAGCTCCTCGATTTTCGGCACGGCCTGCGTTATGATCTCACTGAATTCCATCGAGTCAAACAAAAATTGAACGACCCGCTCTTGTGCATCGTAATCATCGTCGTAGTTGTTGAACAAATAGGATTTCAACAGCACCAAATAGTACAAGCACTGTTGATCGAATTGCATTTCGATGCGCATCTCGCGATTAACAGCATCAAATTGAACGACCAATTCAACAGCTTGGCGATAGTCTCGATTTGTCAAAAAAGTTCGGATTCGCTCAACGGCATTCGAGGAGTCACCGTCGACGTTCAACGTGGGTTTCTGGGCATCTGCAATTGGTCATCAAGTCAAAGACACGAACGCATTGAATGCGAGACCACCACTCACCCTCCTCAAGGACTTGTTTGATAATCGGCAACAACTCCGGCTTCATTTCTTCGACGAATTCCCGGTCGATTTCTGGCCGATTCGCTTCTTGTTCGTGCATCTTTTCCCGCATCGTTTCCAAGAGCGCAGTCTCTTTTTCATATTGAGTTTTCACTTCTTGCAACGAAAGCTGTGGAAAGACAATGATTTAGAATGGCCCCGAAGCAGCTACCAATTGCCTTGACTTACCTTAGCGGCAAATGGATTTGTTTCCAAAAATGATTTGAGTAAAATCACTGCATTCTTCCGAACAAAACTGCTTTTGTCTTCCAAACGTTCAACCGTCGTCCGGACAACTTTGATGTACCACGCCAACGGAACGGCACTTTCAATTTTCATTTCGCTCCACACTTGCAACACCTTGGACCGAACATGAGCCGAAACATCGTTCAAATGGTTCAGCAAATCCTCAAGGAACTCATCGCGAATCTCCTTCTGTTCTTCATCGAGATTTTCCGTTGACAATTCACGAATGATAACTCGACCCATTGCATACAACACTGAATTTCGCACGCCATACGCTTCGAGGTTCAGTAGTTCCTCGCTGACCGATGACAAATGCGGCATCACCAGAACCGGGGATAGTTCACAAATTTCTGACAAAAACTGACTGAAATGCTTGCTGGTGAGGGAATCGTTGGAGGAGACAGTCAATGTGTCGATAAGCTCTTTCAAGAGGATGCCGAACACCGACGTGATACCGTACTCCTCGTTCAGAACGAGCACGCCACGAGCTATTGCTGGCACTGCAAGCTCCCGGGTCGATAAAATCTGAACGACTCGTACGGGGAACGCAATTGCATGATTGTATTGTTTGATTGCCACACCAAAAATCTGGAAAATCGTATCGTTTACGCGTTTCTCTTTGATCGAAGGATGCTCCAACGTGCGATAGGACAAATCGCAAACCATGCTGGAAACAAAGAAACACACCGATCAATTCACCATTTGAACCGAAAGCCATGATCTACTCACTTGACAAACTCCTCTTCGGCAATGTTCATGTTCCACAGCTTTTCCAGCGGCAGCTTCATGATGTTGTATACTTGGACGAGGGTCTGATAGCGTTTATTGTCCCATTCGTAAGCGCTAGACGCATCGTTTTGCTTGCGATTCTTTTTATTCGTCGCTTGATCGTGGCCTTCATTCTTCACCACCGAATCCACTGCACGGACGGTGCTAACAATCAAATACATGAGCATTTTCACCAAATTCAAATGGCTATTTCTTTCCGTTATGTCGGGTTGCTTCAAAACTGTATCGATTACTTGACCAAATCGACTGGCCGTGTTGTACAACAAATTCATGGCGCGCATCAACATGCTCAGGTCCAGCCGACTGGCACTTTCGATGACCGAAAAGAACGTATCAAAATGATCGAAAATGTAGAAGGGATCATTTGATTGGAATGCCTGATAGGCCACTGCGAATGGAATAAACCAATTGATTAACATAGGACGAGACCAATTCAGATTTCGGCGGCAAATGCCGCTCTTTCTGCGTTACTGTGAAGCTGTGATTGTGGAGCCAAAATCCTACCTTTCAAGTGGCCACTTATTTCAGTCGCATTGTAGTTGTTTTTCACATAGTAATTGTTTCCGTGTGAGTTCAATAACTCTGAATTCACTCGCGGTATGACAAATTGAAAATCCATCGTGGTAAACCCATTGACTGAAGAGCACTAACGAAAAATTATTTCACTTTTTCGTGGACAAAATGCCGTTAACAACACGCTTGGTATGATGTCTTGTTTGAATCTGATATCATTTTGTTTGGTAGTGCCCGATGCGAGCCGCAGCGTGACATTTCGATGAATGCGTTCAATCCGTTCAATCGATTCGATTCTTTCCCCTCTTGAATGCATAAGCACCAGTTGAATGAGAATACATTGAAACGCTATGAACACAATAGATTCGAAGGCTCTACGCATTGGATATTAGACTGATGATGAATTAAGCAGCATAATTGCTAGTTTCTTTATTCAGAAAATGATTATATAATATGTAAATTGACAGGAGTTTTAAGCGACGAAGCACCACAAATTACTTATCATTCTGCTGCTGCTGCAATTTCTGATCGAAGACAAAAACGCCCAATCCATCGCCAACTCTCTTCAAATTCGTAACATAATCGGCAATCTCTTTGATGGCATCCACTTGCTCGTTCAAATATTCTGATTCAAGGAAATCACAAAAATTCGCATCATTGTGCTCAGCGGCTTTGGCATGTATGCCCAAGAGGCTCTGAAATCAAAGAAGTCAACATTCATCAACTCCTCGTAAAAGACCAAGTGCAAATTGCATGCAAACCTCATTCACTTCTTTCTCCAATTCCAATGCGGCTGTCATTGCGTCCTCGGCCGTGCCCCATTCATGTCTCTCCGGCTTACGAATGTCACTCAAGACAATTCGTCCACCGCGCTTGTTTAAATACTTCATCAATTTCATGGCATGTTCACGTTCCTCATCGGATGAGCTCTTGAAATAGCAATGCAAACCGGGTAGAGCCACATCCTCTCGATCGAAATAATACGCCTGTAATGCGACTTCAATTTACTATTGCGACTTGGGATAATAACAATTGCCACATTACCATTGATAAATAACAATAGCTGGCGTACAATTCCATATTGATTTGCTTGTTGATGGCATCCTCACAGTCCTTGTGGAAATTCTGACGAGGTCTCGAAGCCATAATGATTTTGGAAAAAAAAACTCACGATTTTTCACTTGCGATATTGCAAACACCCGATCGATATGCGATGCAAGTCACTAAACAGTTTTCATATACGTTTGATTGCGATGCACTGTATGACGATGGTCTTGTTAGTGTCATTGGACGCATCCATTCCGAGCGACACACTCTCAATCGAGATGTCAAACAGTAATTCGGTCGATTGTTTACGAATTCGACTGTGAAACATATTATTTCAGATCATTTCTAAGAAGTATCGTTGAGTTTGTTTGGGAAAAAATGTTCGTCTGGCATTTTACGGTGTTACCGTAGTTGTCGCCATTGCCTTTTAATCATTCACACATCGAAAAACGGGCAATATGCGCCGTTCCAATTTTGTGTTTATTTGTTTTTGGTTAGCCGCAAACCTAAAAATCTACAATGCTGTCAACCACTGGGAGCTCACCGTTGATGGAACAATTCAACCTCAGGTTTGTGTAGAATGGAATCGTCCAAACGACAAAGGAACTAATGGCTCTTTTCCAGATCGACTCGATTTACTACTTGAACCGGCCCGATGATTTGGTGGCGTTTCTGCATCAATACGACTATCGACAGTTGATCACTGCGATCAACAGCCAATTGCTGGCCCTTCAATTGGAAATTACGGACAAGGTGCAGCAGTCGACAATGTTCCAAGTGGAAATAATGTACCACACCGAGTGTCTAATCTACTTCATAATCAAAGAGGAGGACATGTACAGCACGTTGAAAGACCGGAAATATTTCAATCGCATCAACACAAAGCGAATGAGCAGCAAAAGCAATGACTTTCGAGGCGGGGACTTGTATCCAATGTGCGACGATGTGACCTTCAGCATGGCAACGTTCGAGCATTTGGAGAGTATGATGAATCGAAAGCGTATGCAAATGGCGCCTGAGGTGAAATTGAGCTCAGAAGAGCTGGGCCTCATGAAGGAAGGTTTCATAAAAATGGTATCGCTGGGATTGAAACAAGAGCCATTATCTTGGAAATATCCAGCATTGGCGTCGTATTATTGGCGTGCCAAGGGCAATGCAAAACGAGCAACAGAATGTGCTCGTCGTGCCATTTACTTAGCGCCCCGAAAGTATTTGGATATTCCGTTGCTGAGCTTAGGAACGATTCTTCAACGTGCCAACAAAACTCAAGATGCCTTGATTGTAATGCAGGCGACTGTTGATCATGCCAGTGACGTGGTTGAAAATCAAATTGGTTTGGGTAATGCCCTATTCCTTCGATCGGATTTTCATGGAGCGATCAAATGTTACGAAAATGCCGTTGCCATCGATGACCAATACGCCAAACGGCTTGAATTCATCAGGAAATCAACGTCTTGCTTCAAAAATATCAAATTGAAGTTGAACGAAATCGAACGACAAATTGAAGAGGTATTCGGTTTGCTGGACAATTACAAATCGAATCAAACGAAATTAGAGCATTATTTAAATAAAGTTTTGCGTCAGCAAGTGCCTATTGGGAAACGTTTGGCCGATCCATCATTTGATGTTTATTCGCATCATTTATTGCATCGTGAGCAATATTGTACAACGAAAATGGTGGAGAATTCAAAAGAGCCGATATTATTTTGTGATTTTTATACAGATTTACAAATGCAATTGGACAAAGAAGACTTAATTGTTGACATTGTTCAACATTATGCTGAGGCAGCGCCGAAATTCATAGAGAATTTTTCGTTGGGCGTCTATCGGTACTTGGACATTGAGAGTTATGATGAAAGTGCTGGTGTTTCGGTATCATCGTCTGCCACGGCGACAACGGCAGTGCCACTAGTCCCTGCGTCTTCCGCCACACTAGCTTCGTCCCAGTCAGTACAACAGACATCGTGATATAAGCAAATTTTTCTCATTTATTCAATAGACTCGTTCGTAAATCGACGAAATTTGCTGCCTTGTTTTATAGAAGTTAATACCAAATTTTTGTTATCAAATACAAAGTCAATATTTATGAAATTAATTTTTTTTTGTTTTCCTTTTCCAAATGTATCGAAACGATGCACTCACTTTCTTGCGCAGAATTGATGTATTGGATAACCCACAATAGCCGCTGTCACACGCACAAGAGTATTCAATCAAATCTTGTGCAGTGGCCAGCAGCTGCAATGAATCTCAGTTTGGATGTACATAATGTTCACGTTGCGTTGAAGAGAAAAAAACAAATGTTGACCAAAATGCGTCATTTAACATCGAGTGATGCTATCTGTGATAAATGACAGCCTATCACCGTCGAAGGATTGATCAAAAAGCCAGCCCAATGAAAGTCGGCTAGCTTCTCGACCACTTTTGGTTGCGTTGAAAGTTATTCATTTTTTGTTTTTTTTTCGTCTTTCTCTCTCTTTCTCTTTTTTCCGAGTCGATTTCGTTCGATTTTTCGTCTTCCCATTTATGGTCGATTCGCTTGAGAAATTCTATCGCGTGGGCATTCTTTGAATAATAAATAAAGCAGATGTCAATTTATTGGTTTTT
>JANSTV010029779.1:0-10717 GCA_027564135.1 Lestremia cinerea
CAACAGCAGCCATTTGCCATTTGTTTGTACATAGCATTTCTAAATGTCATAATTCTATGCCTTATTGTCGTTTGGCCGTACGTTGCTGACGTTGCATGTGTGAGTGCATTTGAATGCATGTGTATGCGTGTGCCCCTACGTGTGGGTATGCGTTTGTAATGTGTTTTTCTGACGGTGATCGTTTCGCTCGGAATTCCGAATTCTACCTTGATTCGGTAACACACTGTGAGTGTGTGCGAGATGTGTAACCGATTGGGCGCACATAAAGCCATCGCTCGAAAACGATCTCCATTCGGGCGACCGACTACACGATTTTCGCGTTATTCTGTGTCGTCCATAAATCATTTGGCTGGAATATTTTATATACTTGAACTGTAGCTTCGTAGTGTTTTTATCGGCTTACCGACTCTGGCAAACACTTTCCGACGACCAACATGTCGTACGACACAGGCCGACAAGCACTACTCGGCAAACTCGTCGGCCCGACCGACAGACCGATCAACAGACGACCGACCCATAACACAACGACGGCGACTACGACTTTGACTTCGAAAACAACCCATATTGGCGTGGCTGCTTTTGCTATTCCGAAACCGATTGTATTTTGTTCGGGTTTTGGTGTTGCTGCTGCTGTTGCTTCGGCTGTTGCCGTTGTTGTTGTTGTTGTTGTTGCTGCTGCTTCCACTGCCACTGCTGTTGTTTTCTTCGTTTTCTTTCAACAAATTTTTTGTTTTTTTTCTTCTCCTCTCTTCATTTTAGTTGGTTGTTGTTACGATTGTGTGTGGATGGTTATTCATTCTGTTTTCATCGTTACAGAGGAGAGACTACACCGTTGTCGATTGTCATCGTCGTCATTGTCGTCGTCATCGACATCGACATCGGACAGACTCTCAACGTTATATATCCCCCTTCGGTACATAACCAATCGTATGGTAAATATTGTATTCGGATTATTTATTACATAGACGCGTCAACACAAAATTTTTATCGCTGTTGGCTTGCTGTTGCTTTTTTCAGTCGACCATTTTCTGTGGTCGCAACACTTAACCATTTCGCCTATTATATATTTTCGAGTTGTTTATTTTTTCAATTTTGATTTTTTTTTTTTCTTTTTCTTTCCCATTCGTTCGTTTGCCATCGTCAATTTGACGATTTAAATCTCGCTCATTTCATCATTTGAAGTTTGTTTCGTGGGTCGCGTACGCATTCGTTGATTTTCGGACGGAAAGGATTTCTCGGGCGCATGATTTTCGAAGCTTAAACGAGATATGTTGATTGGAAATGCGTGAGATTGACGGTGAGCGTTCGTTTCGGGGGAATTTCGATGGTTTGAGTGCGGAGAGCGAGACGACGGTCGTGTGTTGTGGGCTTTTCCCGATTGATCGGTTTCCTTGGCGTAGTCGATCGGTCGATCGCATTCTTTCGACTTTCGTTCGGTCGTTTTTCGTTTGGTTTTCTTCCCCACTGCGATGTTCTTTGGACCTCGGCTCGATGCATCGCAATCGAAGTAAATAGACTTTTTGCTTATTTTCATTTTGACACACAGCTCTCGCCATCGGACGCGACGCTGATGTGTTGGTATTTCGTTGGTGTCGCTTTGACTGGGCATTGTTGCTGCTTCGTACTGGATTTTGAATCAACAAAAACGAAGAGAAAAGAAAAAAGAAGCAAATTTATGTTTTCCATTTGAAGTTTGGTTCTCGGTTCGGTTTTATCGGTGCCGTTGCTGTAGCCATTGCTGTAGCTCGAACTCTATGTATTCCGTGGTATCGTCGATGAATTTCTGTGGAATCGGAAACGCAATAATTTCTGTGTTTGGTTGTTTGTCGTCGTCGTCGTCGTCGTCGATTCGTTCGTCATTCGGATCGCGGTAGCCTTATGTGTCAGACGGTGGTAGCGGTATTGCTTGATGGTAACGTCTTTCTTTCTTCGTGCGTGTTGATGGTTGTGTAGTAGCTCGTTTTCTGTTTCGTTTATTTCTCTTCTGTTTTTTGCTTTTTTTCTTTCGATTCATCGAAATTGCGGTAGTCGTCGGTCGGGCTGCAGTACAGTTGTTGACTTTGTGTCGACGGTGACACACGTCGCATTCAAAGCATTGTTTTATGCTGAGTTTCGTGTGAGGCGACAAGGAATTCTCGTTCTTCTCATCATGTAGTCAAGTGCGGTGTCTGTCGTTTTTCGTTTTGATCGCTCGCTTTTGGGCATTCGCTTTTGAGGAATTTTTACGGTTTACTCGTTGTTTCTTTGGTTAGTTTTTTTGACACATTTCGATGGATTGTGTTTACGTTTTTGGGGATTGGTTTTGGGGTGATCTTCTCGTTACGTCAGTTGGTTTGTTGATGCGAATCAATGTGAGCGACGCAAAAGGCTTTGTTTTGATGCGCAGGCGCATTGTTGATTCTCTGTGAAGCTTTATTTACTCGATTTGCTGTGTATTTTTGGCTTCGATCCCGTTCAAATGCTTGGTGAGATGAATCGCCACAGTTGCATTCTGAACATTATCTCAACCGGATGTGTTTGTCTCTTCGCATTTCAAAACATCTTGTTGATATTCGTGCCGTTCAATCGAGTCCGGTGGCGTGCCTTTGCGATGAATCATGATCATTCGTTTGTTTTCATTTCTTTCAAGCGAGCGATCCTGAATGCCTCACGGATGAATGACTCTAATCTCTCTCCATTTCTCTTTGATTCTCTTGCAGGAAATTGAAAGTTGAAAAAGGACAAAACCGATTGTAGGAAATTTGAAAAGAGACGGCAACGAAATGTCGACGACGAGGAAGGGTCGTTTGAATGCCGATTCGCCGACACCGAATTCCGGAACGGAGACATCACCAACCACTCCCACATTGTTGACGCGCACCCGAGGCCGTCAAGCAAAGCAGTTGGAATTGGTGCCCATCAAACAGGAAAAGATCGACGATGATGAGGACGCTGTGAGCAGAACCGAAGAGGCGACGGATGGCAAAACGGTGAAGGAGACAAAGGAAAATCTCATTGCGAATAAAGAGACAAATTCATTGGCGTCGGCGCGGAAGCGACGCATCACAAATGTCAAGGAGGAACCGGCAGAGAAGCCGACCACTCCAACGACCCCGACAACCCCAGCCGCGGTAACGGTTGCCACCGTAGCCGATGAGGAAACCAAAACTTCACCGCCAAAGCCAAAGCGTGGCCGACGCAGTGCCCTCGAAATGCTGACACGATCCGATGCGACCATTTCGAAAATCGGCAAGCGAAGAAACAGCACCGGCAAAATTGAGTTGCCAGTTCGCAAACTGTCCAGTCGCATCAAAATGAAGCAAATGCGGAAATCGAAAATGAAGAGAACTTTTTTGAAGAAACCCGACAAAATCATCGCGGCCATCTGTCGCCCGCATCGGCAGAAAAAGATGAAACAAGTGATGCACTGTCCTGATTCAGCTTCCGATTCCGAATTGCTGAAGATCGACCGACGTCGATCGGATTCCGTGTCAAAGTGCTCCGATATGACGGACACATCGAGTTTCCAAGAGACAAAGGACTCTGATGAGAGTGCGGTCGCCATGGAAACGAATGCGCAGCAAGACGATATCAAAGAGGATTCTGTCGAAAAGGACGATGAGCTGGTCAAAGATGGAGCAGCGGTTGAGGGTGAAGGTGGCAAGACTGCCCAGGAAAATGATCAAGAAATGAAGAAACCGGGTCGTCGGCTTCGACGGAAGCCTGGCGAGGGTGTGCTACCGACGAACATCACCACGAGATCCCGAAGTGACACTCCAAGCAAACTAGATGCGGTGGGCAAAGGTGTTAGCGAGCCAGAGCATGAGGACGAAGAGGAAGTTGTCGCTGAAGAGCTGAACGAGGTGAAAGATGAAGCCGTCGACCAACCGCTGCACATTGATGTGACCACTCCCGAGGAGAGTGAGGCTGTCGAAATGAAGATTTCTGATGACGCCAAGGCAGAGAAGGACGAATCGTTGAGTCCTGTGCTTGTGAGCGAAGGCGTTTCGGAGATCAGCGTCAAAGCGTTTTACGGACAACCGGATTTCTTGGAGAACAATTTGGGAATCGAGAAGGATCCAAAGCTGGGCGAGATTGTTCAGGTGCAGGAGAAAATCAAGTCGGAGGGTGTAACCGAGGAGAGAAGTGAGATGGTTGAAGAGGTCGAGGAACTAGAAACGGCTGAGGAGGAAGAGGAGAAATGTGATTCAGAGAACGTGGAGGAAGCGATTAGCGAGGAAACGGAAGCGCCAATTGTAAAAGAAGAAACCGAAGTGGAAGAGATCAAATGTGATGAGGAAAACGTGGATATCTCCAATGATTCAGAGGGCAGTGATGAGGCCTCACCGGTCGGTGATAAAGTGCTCGTGTTGGACGGCAGGGAAATCCAAATGGTGCCCAAGGATAAGTCTATTGAACGCAAGAAATCTTCTGATTCTGACGAGCAGGTTAACGAAGTGGTCTTATTCAAAATCACAACGAACGGCCTCCGAGGCAGTCCGGAAAAACTGGAAAAAGTTTTGGAAGATCAAAAGCTGAAAGACAAAGCTGAGTTGGAAGAATCCGCTGATCAAAAGGTGGACGATGATGTGATGGAAGAAGAGGCTGAGGTGGAGGAGATCAAGCCCGAAGAAAAGATCAATGGGGAGACAGAGCTGGCTGGAGACGACAAGGAAGATGAGGAAAACGTCGAAGAGAAGATAGAAGAGCCAGCTGAGGTGAAAGAGATGGAACCAGCTGAGGTCAGGGAAGTCGAAACATCAACCAAACCCAATGAAATGGAGGTCGATGACATTGCTGAGGAGGACAAAGACGATGAAGAGGATCAAGAGGAGGAAGGCGTGCTTCACATTGATGAAACCGAGCCAGATAACGTCGAAAACGATGTCATTGACACCATCGATGTGGACGATGATGAACCCCAAGACATTGCATCAGAAGACTCCGCCATTCCGGTCGAAGAGGAGGAGATCCTACGACAGAAAGAAAGCCATTTGAAAACATTGGGCTTGTTGACGCATCAAGCAGCAGTCGAGGCGACAATTGAGAAACAAAAGCGTCGCGAACAATTCAAGTCCACTGCATCGGCATCGGGCAAAGGCAAAAAGAACGCCGAATACACAGGCACATTGAAGACGGTCATCAAAATCAATCGTGCAAACAATGAAAAGAATAAAAAGACGCGAATGCCATTGAAAATGACGTTGCACAAAGGACGGGGCAAGGGAGCGACCGGGCAAGACAGAGGCGATGCTTCATCGGCGGCTAATTCGGAGGAGGACACCTACTACACGATTCACAACGAGGTACGTACGATCTGTCCGCGAGGGCTCTTTGCGTTCAATTCACTAATCGATCGTTCTCTTTTCCTCCCAAAAAAACAGACGGACAACGGTGACTCTAGTCATGGTGGGCATAGTAGAAAAACACAATATCGTTCTCATAACACTGGTGTGTGCTTTACGACCTCTGTCTCTGTGAAATGTCGTTTAACGCGTAGTCTTGTTGGTTTTCGATAAAACTCCTCTTAGATTCTCTAACTCAAATCGAATTAACTCTTAAATTTCCAATACTAATTTGAATAACCAAAAGAAAAAAACAGTAGATTTGATTCGAGACACGAATTTGCATGCGACCGATCGGTTGGCTAACGGAATGAGTAGATAATTGGAATTTCTCTCGTAGATGGCCAAACAGTTGCAGCATCGGTGGAGACTGGCGAAGCAGTGCCAAAGGAAACACAATCTCTGGTCATTCCGGAGAAGGCATCCTCATTCCGCATCCACCCGGGAAAACTGTGCCAGGACCAGTGTTTCTACTGTGGCGGCAAATTCGGATTGTTCGACACGCCATGCCATGTGGCGCAAATCAAATCGGTGGAGAGACAGAAGAAGATTCTAGAAAGTATGTTAGCCTCACGGAGAGGCCTTCTCAGAAGGACGCTCCCATCAGGAATTTCACGAGAATTCTTTCATCTTTCAGACGAGGAAAAACTTACCGTCGACAATTGCCTGTGCGACGCTTGCTTCCGACATGTCGATCGCCGAGCAAACTGCCCTTCGTACAAGAAACGGCTCTCAGCACCGACCAACATGGCCGATTATGACACCTCGAATTCGCTATCCAACGAAGAGGATAGACAATCGAATGGCACCGATGCCAGTGCCAATGAGGCGGTCTTAGTCCAACCGAACAAGGAACTGGCCAACTGTCAAGTGGTCGACTGTCGAGAGCATGCATCGTATTCGGTTCAACGCAAGTGGTTGAGCAATATGCGAAAGACAATTTCGAAATCGATTCAAATCACCTTCGACACTGTTCAGACATTCATGCCGATTTGTGATAAACATTACGAAGATATTAGCCATTTGATGGTGTGCGCTTTGTGCAATCGACGATTGATGAGAAATCACATATTTTACATCAATCAGGTAAGTGACGAAACCTATTCACGTGGATGACGAGCGAGGTGATTACAGATGTTTCCATTATCCCATTCACTTCATCAGGATTCCGCAAAACTGGAACAAATGTTGTCTAGTCAAGGCATTCCCGTGCTGATTGGTCAAACACCAGTTTTCTGCAAGCTCTGTCGATATTACGTGAATTTGCTGACCAAACCGCAGGAGGGCAAAAAGGGTGCTTTCGTAAAGAATTACCGAAAGAGGTGAGTTGACACTCGAGGCATCTCCACCGGACTCCCAGATTTATTCCGTTCCGCTTTTCAGACTGCTCGAGTACCACAATGTGGAATTGCTTGAAGACGATTCCGAAACGGACAACAAACAACAAAGCGATCAACAAAAACAACCAGAACAACAGGGAACAAAGCGAAAGCGTGGACGAAAATCGACGCCAGACTTTTCAACGCCATCATCGTCGGATGCATCGAATCAAATCATGATGGACGGTGACTTGTCGATGGGTTATGATTCGTCCATCAATGCTGAGGGTCAAGCATCATCACAGCCATTGCGGTCGGAACGGCAACGCCAAAAGAACAAATTATTGCAGCAGCAGCAATTGATGGCTGAACAGCAGAGGGTAGAGCAACGCGTCATGCTGGAACAGCAGAAATTACGCCAGCAAGAACAAGATCGACAGAAGCAACAGCAGCAACAACAACAACAGCAGCAACAACAGCAGCATCAGCAGCATCAACAACAACAATCGACGAAAAACAATGAAGACATTTCGTCGTTGCGCTCAAATCCGAATATTTCGATGCGGGAACTGTTGCCGGGTGAGGAAGACTTGAATTTGTCGGTGAACATACCGCTTTCGGCGGGCAGCAATTGGCGTACTCCTGAGGGTTGGACCAAAGTCACCACCACCATTCAATACGATGAACCGACACGTCTTTTGTGGGAGGAACTCCAGAAGCCCTACGGCAATCAGTCGAGTTTCCTCCGTCATTTGATTCTGCTGGAGAAGTACCATCGAAACGGAGCATTGCGATTGACTCCCAGCGCCGATCAAAACGCAACGACCTACGTGGAATCGGTCCAGGCTCGCTTGCAGTCCTTCGATAATGTGAATACTTCGACAAAATCTACGATGCAAGGCCTTCAGATGACGACAAGCCACGGACCGGCTTCGGTGTCACTGACCGCCACATCGCTCATAACAAATCCCACACTGGCCAAATTGATTAGTCCGGCCATCACCGTGATACCTGCAGCAAAGACAATCACTTCGGTCATTCCAAGTGCTCAATCGACGCCGAAACAATCGACTGAAAATTCGGCCAGCTTGTTGAAGAGCAGCATCGCCGCTGGTGGCTCAGGCACACGTACACGCAACTACACAATCACAACGGAACCGATCCAACAGGATACCGTGGCCGGCAAGCAAGCCCAACAGTCTGTGACGACAAGCGCAACGTCCAATTCGATTTCGTCGAAGAACAGCCCAATTGTGGCGAAGCCAAAATCATCGATTGGCCTTCCGCCGGAGTTGATTTGCATCAACACCGGCGCCAAAGAGAACAAACAGCAACAGCAGAACCAACAGCAGAATCAACATCAAATGCTGTCACAGCAGTTGTACCAAACGCAGATGCAATTGACTTTGCAGCAAATACAGCAACAACAACAGCAACTACAACAGCAGAATTCGTTGCTTTTGACGCAACAGCAACCGAGTGGGAATGCGCCAAAACAAGTGTCAGTGCCAAATACATTGTCGCAGCCCCAACAAGCGTTGACACCGAAGAAACAAGCGCCATCGAATGGCACCGTTCAGACGGCAAACAGCAATTGCAATACTGCACCAGCCATGGCTGCCGGGAGCAACGCAGTTGGACCAAAGGGCTCGGCCAACGTCATCAAACTGTTGGACACACTAACCGATGAGGAACGTCGCGACACCAAGTGGCGTCCAACTCTGATGCCTTTCGCCGATCGCAAAAACAGCAAGGTCACCAGCACATACCAAACGGTTGACGGACGATTCTTGCCAGACTTGGTTCAAGTGCAATCCGGCGGCAAGCCTTATTTGATTTCAATTCACGACTACAATCGCATGTGCATTCTGCGTCGTGAGCGATTCCTGCATGATCAGCAAGAGCAGATGATGAAGACGAAGATGAGTCAACAGACGTCGCCACAGCATTCAGTTCAAAGTCAATCTTCGGTTCAGCAACAGCAGACGACAACACCGGTGGTTAAACCAACGGTAACGGTGACCGCAAGCACAACCGCAGACAATGGAAAGGGTCCCACCACCACAACCATCAACATCAACACCGCCAAGCCACTGGTCCAGATTCCAAATAAGATTTTGGAGCAAAACTCCTTGATTCCGCTCAGCGGAAACTTCGGCAAATCGACTGATACGGATTCATTGCTGAAGATGCGCAAGAATCCATCATCGCTGCTGAAAACGAATGCCGCTCAAATTGTACCAAAGATAACGATATCATCGACGCCACAACAGGCGGTGATCCATCAACAGCAGCATATGACATTGGCGAATGCGAAATTGCCGTTGTCGATAACGAATGCCCTGTCGCAATCGAATGTGGTGTCCATCACGTCCACCCCATCGATATCGGCCATGCTGGCATTGAACTCATCCACACCGCCGCCAATCAACCTCAATAACACTCAACCGATCACCATTACCAGCGTATCCGGTGGGATAGCCGTTTCCGGTAGCACAACAATGTCGACAGCGAACGGCGGACAAGCCACTCTGGAGGCTTTGTTCAAGCAATCGCAACAGATGAACCCCCCAACCTCCGTCTGGCAATGGGCCGAATCGTTGAACAAAAGCAGCGGCGGTGTCATCGGCATTAGTGCCATTGACAATTCAGCATCGGCGATCTTGTCGAAAATTCCCAAATCCCTGACCGTCATTCCTCAACAGAAACGACCATCGACCTCGAAACACGTCGACGAAATGTGAATTGATTTCGCGAGCGTGAACGTTCTTTTTTTCGTGCGAGTATTTTCGTAATGGACAAATCGAAAAGGAAGTGAAAGAGACAATCTGCAAATCAAAAGACAATGCATTGTGCGTGCGTGCGTGCGTGTGAGCGTGTGTGCGTTTCAAAAGTGGAACAAAATGAAACATTCTTATTGAAGTTTAGTGCCTCAGACAATGACCAAAACCATGATCGTGGCCAACGGTCACCCAGCAAATGAAACTTATATATTTTGTAACGAGATTTCACACCACTTTACACATGGATATTCAACGAAATAAAACCTATTTACTAAACGCTAGATTAGACGAATATTTACAAAATGAAAATGTATATTTTTTGAATGAATCGACGAGTTTTAGGAGTAGGCGTGATCCGCCCGAAGAAGAAGCATATTTTTGTAAGAAATCGTCGATATTTTGCGGAAAAGAAACGAATGAATCGACTCGAGAAAATTGAATGTGGTTTTCATGGCTGCGATAGGGAGGGGGGCGTAGCGAGGGGTGGTGGTCCGTCCGGTGGTAGCTGCGGAGGGGAATGTCGTCGATTGATCGAATCACACGTCAACTGAAGGCGATCTTGTTGAATGGTGCAAGTGGCCGATCAATCGACTGGGAACGATGAACTCGGAAGAGGGAGGAGAATGGGATCGGCATTTATTCAAGTATCGCACACTGACCACACCACTCACCACTCATTTTGAAGCAATCTTTCATTTCGTCTTTTGTAAATAGTTAGTTTCACGGAATTCATTTGGAAATTTTGATTCATTTTGGAAATAATTTAACTTTTTGAATTGAACTTTAATTTAGGCGTAGACTTAGGCTTTCATCATTCGTATAACAGCTATTTATAATTCATTTACGAAACCGCGAAAATGGAGTTAATTTTCAACAACAACAAAAAAAATTTATAAAAATGGAAAAGAAAACGAAATAAACAATCATCATCCATTCCAGATATGAAATATATATCGAGTTTTGTTTTCTTGCAATAAATTGGAGGGTCGTGTGGGGAGAGTGAAGGCGACCGGCTGGATTTGGCGATGAGGTTCAGGCCTGTCGATTTCAATGATCAATTTCATCGAAAATTCAATTTCATTTTTAAGTCTTAAGTCGCCACCAGCAAGTAAATAAACAAACCATCTTAATTATTATTATTATTATTAATATTATTATTATCATTATCAATTTATCGAATCAAAATAAATTCTATTTAAAAAGCATTGTGAATGGTCACGTTTCATTGAAGGGAGAAAGTCGAAGTTTTGAAGGAGTTGAGGCATCGCAGGGCTTCTCTGGACTTCTCTCA
>JANSTV010029890.1:0-15801 GCA_027564135.1 Lestremia cinerea
ACTGGCATCCATTATGGTTATTGGCGTGATGAGCCAACTGGTGAATGTTTCATTGCTCGGAATGATGTTGCCAAAGGTTGCGAAATATCGATCATCACCGACAATGTCTTTTCAGCTGTCATGTAAGTGGCTCTTCACACATTTCTCACAAGCAAAAATCTACCGTTAGTTTGCTGTCCACAGCCACTTTCTCGAGAAGGATGTTCAAACAAGCCCGTTCAACCGAGCTCCCGTGACTTCCTTGAAAAAGTCCCTCGAGGATTTCGCCCACGAAAAGAAGGTCTCATTGGAAACCTTCTCGAGCAAATTCAAGGCGCGAAATCTCCGAACCGTTTGCAAGACATTTCACAAGGCGGGTCTGGTTGTGCCCGTGGATCGTAAAAATGACGTCGGCTATCGGCCATTGATCGAAAGTGACGGTAAGTGCCATTCACGACCAGCATTTATACAAGACTCTGAACGATCTTTAATCAATTTCAGTGAACTTGAAGAAGATCCTGAACAAATTCACTGATGCCGATGGCGATGAACACATGATAGCCGCAGCCATGGAAAAGCTTCATCCTCTGATCACTGCCGCCAACATCGCTGTGGACGAATGTGACTTTGGAAACTCAATTGAGCTCGGCATCGATCTCTTCTGTCAAGGCGCTGTCGAATTGCACGGCGTTCTGATGCAATTGCTCGTCAACGGTTATACGATGGTCAATCGGCCACAATTCATTGCGATTGTCAAAGCGCATTTGGCGCAGCGCCGCAAAGGAAACGATTTAAGTATTTGGAATGAGAAGTGATTTTGAGAATCTTATCAATCTCCATCATTGTGTTATTTGGCTTAAGGCTTGTTAAGAATCATTGAATGCTAAGCAATAAAAATTATTAAAACGACTTTTGGTTCAGAAGATTCAATCAAACGGAACATTCCACAATCGAAAGTCTCATCAACTGTCATTCGAGTGTAGAGTATATGGCATTGTGTGGAGACTTGTCTGAAAACCTCCACAATTGTTTGACTTTGACATTTAGTGGAAAAAACTCAATTTCATAGCACATAAACATTCGGTGTAATTGGGTTTGAGCCGCTGCAAGACTTTGTTGAGACAAATTTTAAGAGCAAAGAACACGAAAATTAAATTGATTGGCGAAAGATGAGTTACCGAAGTGGACTCGGCGGGGGTTTGCCAACGAAAAAACCTCTTCAAACGGGAAACGCAAACAAGGGATATTCCATGAATGCTGTGCCACCGCCAAGCTCATTGAATGCATCGCGTGGAAACCCGAAATTTCAAAAACCATCAATAAACCATGCATCAACGGGTGGGAATGCGGCTAACTCACCAAGTGGCTTGTCCAAACATGGCTATTCCACAATGGATGCTATCGCTCAGTTTGCCAGTTCGTCACAATATGCTCTGGGCAAACGTAAATCACGTACGGAGGATGAGTAAGCAACAAATCCATATTTAAAACAATTTTCCATTAGCATTTCTTGCGAGAAATTTTTCTAACGAATTCAAAATCGATAAAAATCCACGAAAAGATATTTTGACGATGATGATGACGCCACGCCGGATTTGGCTTATATTCCCGCACCGGGTAGTCCATCAGCGAATAATCCATCAAAGGTATGTGTCGATGGGCGATGCTGATGTTGCAACGCTTGAACAAAAATCGACCATTCAGGAATCAAATGATGACGATTCAGACGACGAAGACCCGTTGGATGCATTTATGTCAGGACTGGAGCAGCATTTAGAAAAGGAGAAAACAAAAAAGACGGTTGAAGTCAAAGTAGGCGTTAAGACGGTTCAGAAGGGAACTCGAGGAGACATTGATGATGAGGACGACGAAGAGAGCTACTATCGGTGAGTGGCCAAATCAAATTTTCCTGGCACGTCGCACTGAATGTCATTTCTTGCAGGTACATGGAAGAGAACCCACTTGCTGGTGTCGTTGATGACACATCCGATAACGAAATTGAGTACGATGAAGACGGAAATCCTATACCGCCACCACGCAAACGTGAAATCGATCCTCTGCCTCCAATCGACCACTCACAGATCGAATACAAGCCCTTCGAGAAGAACTTCTACACGCCGCACGAGGATATCAACAATCTGTCGCGTAGCCAAGTGGATGACTTGCGGAAGCATTTGGGAATTCGGGTGACCGGGCCAGTCCCCCCGAAGCCCGTAACCAGCTTTGGTCACTTCGGTTTTGACGAAGCCCTTATGAAAATCATTCGAAAGATGGAATACACTCAACCGACGCCGATTCAGGCTCAAGCGGTGCCAGCTGCTCTCGGAGGTCGGGACATCATCGGTATTGCCAAAACAGGCAGTGGCAAAACGGCTGCGTTTGTTTGGCCGATGTTGGTTCATATCATGGATCAGCGTGAGATTGAACCGCAGGATGGACCACTCGCATTGATTCTGGCACCGACCAGAGAATTGTCGCTGCAAATCTACAATGAAGCCAAGAAATTCGGCAAGATTTACAACATAAATGTGGTGTGCTGCTATGGCGGCGGCTCAAAATGGGAGCAGAGCAAGGCCTTGGAACAGGGTGCTGAGATTGTGGTGGCCACTCCCGGACGAATGATCGATATGGTCAAGATAAAAGCGACGAATTTGCAAAGGGTCACCTACTTGGTGCTCGACGAAGCAGACAAAATGTTCAATATGGGTTTCGGTAAGTTGAGCTGCATTTTGGATTCCTGACGGAGGAAATCTGACCGTTTTCTTCATTTTCTTCAACAACCACAGAGCCGCAAGTGCGTTCCATTTGCAACCACGTCCGCCCCGACCGTCAAACGTTGCTGTTCAGTGCAACATTCAAGAAGCGCATCGAAAAATTGGCACGCGACATTCTAACCGATCCAGTGAAAATCGTCCAAGGTGACATCGGTGAGGCCAACGAAGATGTCACCCAGCACGTATTCGTTTTCAACAATCCAATTCACAAGTGGAATTGGCTGCTGAGCAAATTGGTGGAATTTCTGTCACAAGGCAGCGTCTTGATTTTCGTCACGAAAAAGGCCGACTGCGAGCAAGTGGCCAACAATTTGAAACTGCAGGAGAATGAGGTGGTCTTGTTACATGGAGACATCGATCAATCCGAACGGAACAAGGTCATTACGAGATTCAAAAAGCGTGAAGTCGACATCATGGTGGCTACAGATGTGGCCGCTCGCGGTCTGGACATTCCACACATTCGAACAGTCGTCAACTACGATATCGCACGAGACATCGACACGCACACTCATCGCGTTGGTCGGACTGGTCGAGCCGGTGAGAAAGGCACTGCATATACTCTCGTTACCGATAAAGACAAAGAATTCGCCGGGCATTTGGTGCGAAATTTGGAAGGCGCCAATCAAGATGTACCCGAAAGTCTACTGGAATTGGCCATGCAAAGTTCGTGGTTCCGCAATTCACGGTTCAAAGGCGGCAAAGGGAAACAGATCAGCCATGTGGGCCTAGGGTACAAAGAGAGGCCAGGTCTTGGCACTGGTCCACCCAAAACAAGCAATTCAAACTTTTCATCATCGTCATCTTCTTCTTCAAAATCACCATCAAAATCGCCATCCGCTCCGGCACCTCAATCTTATGGCCCCGCGGAAAACTCACACAAATCCTCTGGCCCAGCTACAAATCGCTTCACTGCCATGCGGGATGCATTCCGGAGTCAATACAACACACAGGTACCGTTTGATGTTCCAAGTCCACGTTGAAGTGATAAATCAAAGTCAACTCGCTATTTTTTCAGTTTCGAGCTTCAACCGATCGAACATGGGAGGAAACCGTTCCAGAAAAAGGTGTTTTTGCCGCACCCAACGCCCCACCACCAGCCGCTCCAAACAGATCCAGTCAGAGTTCTTACGAGAGTAGCGATTCAAAGAACAAGAAACGCAGTCGTTGGAACTGAATCGAGCTCTGATGGTTGTCGTCGGCTCAAAACCTTCATTGAATAGCTTCCTATGCACTCAGTTACCCCATAATTGATTCTTGTGTATAAATAGCGCTTGGTAAAACATGTTTGCTAACGTCCGTTTGTTTTAGTTCTGAATAAACACAATACCAATACCAAAATTAATTATATTTGTTGACTTTTATTGAAATGAAAATTTACAAATCAAATTGAGGAACACGCGACGGACTCCGTTCACAGTCCAATCCGGGATGGTGTGCGTCGGGGTGTCGCTCCTGGCGTCAATATTTCCTGTTTGGGCACCAAGGCTTCCTCGCGTTGAGCATCCGCCAGTTTCTTTTCTACCATTTGCTTTTGGGCGTCTTGCATTTGCTGTTCCATTTCTTGAAGATGTTCGGCTGCCTGTTTCTTTTTCTCGCGACCACTACGACCAGTTTCCTTCACCGAGAAGAACATGGGACCCAGTTCGGCCAACCAATACCCATCGACTGAGGTTGCGCACTGCATGTATTCCTTGGCTGTCATGATCAGTTCGTGGTAGACCACATAGTCCGGAGTGGTACCCAAGCCGTACAAGGCTGAGGTGGGATGCAAGTGGCATGGCATGCCCGTTCGAAGATTCACGTATTCACCGATGCCCTTGAGACGAGCCGCCTGGTAGAAATAAGCTGTAATGGAGAGATGATTCGTTTTCAATCCCGCAAAAAGCAACACCTGGAGGGAAATTACCTGAGCAAATACACTTGCGAACCACGTCCCAATCCGTTCCGCATGAAGTGACCGGCAGTTTTTGCTGCTCTAAGATATCCTTGAGCTGCTGACGGACTTCTCGAACTTTACGCATGGCTTTGATGTGAATGAAATGCTCATTGGCCCAGGATGAGGAGTAACTGACAAGATAGACGACAAGATGATTGATGGGTTGGCTCTCGAAGCGCTCGATGAACAACGACTTACTTGTTCTGCTTCCACTGCTGGTAGACATTCAAATACGTCAAATGATCCGATTCGGGCACTTGAAATTTCTCACGAACTCCGTCTGCTTCCTCCTCGCGCCCCTTTGGACGGTAGAAAATAGAAGGCACGGAAAGCATCGAAACTGTTTTGGGAGAAAATAATTGATTTACTTTGAATGCGCTAAAAGTGTCTCGGCTAAGCCGAGCTCAAGTGGCCATCTGTCGGGTAACATGAAATGCATTCAATGGAGAACTTACCGATGATCAAAATCTCGGCACTACAACCCATCTGACAGGAGACGATAAGCATTTGGCATTGCGGTGGATCCAGAGGAAATTCCGCCATTTGTCTTCCAAGCGCCGTCAGGGCACCGGTGTGGTCCAAAGCTCCCAATATCCACAGCTGATAGAGCGAATTCAAGATGTTGTCTTGCGGAGGTGGATCCATGAAATGGAACTGCAGCAGATCGACAACGCCTAGAGACTTCAACAACAGCACGGTGTTGGCGAGATTTGTTCGCTGAATTTCGGGAACGGTCAGTGCCAACAACTCGTCCTTGTACTGGCGTTCGGTATACAGGCGGAAAGCCTGACCCGGACCTGTACGTCCAGCACGACCGGACCGCTGGTTGGCGTTGGCTTGGGAAATCGGGTAAATCTGCAAGGCATCCATACCGATGCGCGGATTATAGACCTTCAGCTTGCAATATCCAGAATCGATTACGTAGATGATTCCATCGACAGTCAGCGAGGTCTCAGCGATATTGGTTGCGACGACACATTTTCTCACGCCATCCGCCGACTTGTGAAAGATTTTCGCTTGCAAATCGGACGGCAGTTGCGAGTAAATTGGCAGAATGGAGAGTTCGGGAGCTGCGTCGATTTCACCAAGTCGGTCAGCCAGCACTTCGCACGTGACCTCGATATCCTCCTGACCCGGCATGAAAATCAACATGTCCCCGATTGTTGGCTGCAAGTGGATTTGCAGGGCTTGTTTGACGGACGAGTCAACGTAGTCCTCCACAGGATTCTTGCTGAACATGAGATCCACCGGGAAGGTTCGTCCCGGAATTGTGAAAGTTGGGACGTTCCCGAAGAACGAAGCAAATTTGTCTGAGTCCATGGTGGCCGACGTCACGATCAATTTCAAGTCATGTCGTCGTGTTACGATCTGTTGGGGCGAGAAAGTGAAATGCATCGTTAGTCGTATTCTCGCTGATAAGAACAGTTTGAAGGCCGCAGATAATCGCTCCCTTTGGTTAAATATTCGAAAGTGTTTTTCTCATTCTTTGGTGCTATTTTTGAATCGTTTATTGGATTAGCTGTCTGAGAAAGGTCTTGAATGAGATCAAGATTCCGCGTATTGGGACCTGGTTTTATTTTACGGCACTATTTGCTATTGATACATATAATCTTTTGGTTACTCCCTGCTATTCCAATAAACAACACAAACAAACCGTTTGAGCTCGCTCGACAATTCGCAGAATTCGAACCCAATCTTTCACAGAAAGCTCGTCTGTTTTTCAAGACTGAGAATTCGATTGCAAATGACGTCAAAGTCGATAAATCTCCGGCCGAGTAAACGGTGCGAGGTGAATCCGAGCGACATTCAATTCCAAATCCAGTGTCCCACAATCAAAATAAACAATTAGCTGGAACCGATTGGAATGCCAAATAACTAAAATTCAAATATCCGCCAAAGACGAATAGTAAACATTTGTTCAGCGATAATTAATTGGTGCGGCGATGCCGGTTGCCAAAAATAATTAAATCGCGTGCGATGTTAGACATAATGGCCGTTGGCAAATCGTCAAACGTATGACGTTGAATCCGACAATTGTAGCGCCGATATCAGCCAAACAACAGTAAAAACGTCGACAAAAAATCCCGATTGTTCTGGTTTCGATTAAAATTACATGCTCAATTTTCGGGCGAGCCGAACACGTCGACTGGCATTCGTTCTCGTCGGAAATTGCATTGCGAATGCATTCACCATCGAACCGCAAACGAGTCGACGAATGGAAAATCGGGTGCTCGCAATGCGTTCAACGTGGCAACGCACAGTCGAGCGAAAACTCATTGAGATTTCAAAAATAAAGAAGTGAATTCTGTGATAAACAATTCCGACCGGCGATATTCGCTGGTTAAATTCGTTTACAGCGAATCCAAGGTTGGTTCTTGCGTATTTTTAGCAAAAGCCGGACTTTGCCACGAAATCACGCACCGAACGGTGAGGACAATCGAAAGAGGAATTGTTGTTTTTTCTGATTCCGTTGTTGAAACATTCAGAACAAACCTAACAAATCGAATGTAAACAAATGACTGTTACGACTTATGCACTGCGCTTGATCTAGCATTCTCAAAATGTGACCTCACGTGATTTCACGGCGACTAAGTCGAATACCACGCTGTCAAGCGGAATTGTTAAAATATTTTCACAAATATGATGGATGGTGACGGCGTTCATGGCAAATGTTACCTCTTTGCTGACGGTTTGGTATTGCCTAGCTACGCTTACAAGCGTCCGTGCCCCACTCGAGGTGCGAATTTCAATTTCTAACTTGTTGACGAGAAGAGCAAATTCGTAATAAAGAAGCGGCCATTTACCCGTCCGAGTAATGACTGTCAGGTGGAGACTCAACACTTCCTCATTTCTGTTGCTCGTTTGACCTCCTCGACGTCGGCACGAGCAGAATCTTCGATACAACTTTATCGCCCGCATGACCTCAACCCAGTTTTCGTACGAAATACACGTTAAATCACACGATAAAACCATTCCACAATTTCGATAACCGAATCGAAGTGAAAAATTGAGCGATTCTCGTCCAGAAATGAATAGTTTCATCGGAGGGGTTTGACCTCACTTCATAAATTGATTGTTCGCGTATCGCATGTTCGATGCGCGCTGTTCTCGCATCAATGTCGCCATCACAATCGAAAATATGCTCGGGTGTCGGCATCGGATCACGAGACATACACGTCAATTGGTTCGAGTTGAGACTGGATATTGGGCGTTGAAGCTTCGATTGGTCAATGGCAGAATGCTGACAGCCCAGCTCCTGTCTTCGATGGCATCGTCTGCCTCATCGATTCGCGGAATCGGCAATCAGCCAACCATTTGATGAATTCAGGTCAAACGCGACGGAATGCCGAAACAACATTGGCAGAATCACTCGTGAAAGAATGAAAAAAACACGACCAAATGACGATTCCAATAGTGGAGGAAAAGCACGTGCGATGTGACGAACCGATAATTCATATGAACAACCGCGACCATTCAGCCAAGGCTTGGAAACAAATCAGTTGAGGTTGCTTCATTCAATTCGAATCGATACGATTTCTCAAGGCTTTTCGCTTTCTTGCAATTGAGCCAATTAAGAGCGAACGTAAACATTGATTCATCTGGAAGATTCTTTCGTTTTTTTAGGAGCAGCTAGCTCTCTCACGTTCATTGAATGTGATTGTTGGCGCTCCGAGCAGATGCCCAACTCACTTGGATGATATCGTAACGTGTCAATCGTCACGTTTTGTTGTCATGCCGTCGCATTGTTGTTCATACAGCTCAGAATTGCTCTCTCGTTGCGTCTCTCTCTCTCTCTTTTTCTCTCGACTCGTGCCACTCCACTGAGACGTTCAGCACATTGATGATGATGGCGACGATGATGACGACGATTTCGGGGCCTACGTGTAACACGTCTCGCACACATCGACCCGCATCGAATGCGCGCCTAAACGTTTGTTTTTGTTTGAATTGAAATCTAAATGACCAAGTGGTTGTTTACAAGCGACCGGGTTGCGGTGGGTCTTGGAATGTCAGCGGGCATTCCGTTGGTTCCTAAACGCTCAGTCGGTGGCATATCCCCTTGGTGACTCCGAAAGAATCGGCACGAAGTAAACAACCTCTCAGCGATAAGTCGATCAAATGTATTGATTGCACACTTCCGATTGGCGACTAATGCCTCACTCACCGCAATGCTTTCAGAACAATCGCTACAATTTGCGGTGACGATAACGCAAAAACCATAAATTTCATCAGAGTGATCGTCATTGGCGTGCTGTGTGTTCAACTTGTCGTTGTTTCGACTCATCGATTCAAACAAAAGATTGTGTGAGTGTGAGCCGAAGCAAATTGCGTTATCATTTTCCCTCACAGATTCCTCTGTGCGTCGAAGACATTGACCACGTCGTCGTCGAATGCAATTCAACGAGAATCGATGCTATAAATTCTCCATTAACCCAAATGCAAATCCAATTTGTGACGCGGCTCGTGTTGCATCGAAATATGGGCATTGTGGGCGACCCACTGGCGAGGCGGAAGGTTTATAGGAATTCCCATTCCGAAACCTGTCCCATCTGTGGTTCGCCCTGTCCTCCGAACGGTTGTCGCATCGCATTGAATTCCCAATGAAAATGTAAATTCCGCACAATTGGAATCCAAGTTAAGTTCAAGCGTTTGAATCACGCTCGACTTGCACCCAGACCAGTGCACGTAATTCAAATCAACGAGCGGTCATTAAAGTATATGAGAAATCCCAAAGCATTGTCTTGTTGCTTCGCAGCGAATAATCGACGGCAATATTGAGTGGTTGCTCGTCACAACCATCGACAATAATAAAATAATCAGAAAATGTTGTTGCTGCGAAGCAAATAGCCGATAAAACATTTGTTTTTTGTTGTCTGGCATTCGGTGGTGGGCGTGAAGCTGTGTTTTATTAAATTTTTTCCCTGAAATCAACTCGGAACTGAACGGAGGCTGACACCGGTGTGCGATGAGGGGTGTGTCTCGGTAGCTTTTCCGACAGAACCGATGGCCACTAAGTTCAACGCAAGCAAAATTCCATCATTTGCCTCAGTCCGAACCATCCGCAAGAGCAGGTGTCTCGCCCTGTGAACAAACCAATTCAATGCAAAAAATCAACCATTTTTGTTTTGGCATGAAATTCCGTCAAATTTGGCGCCAATATTCTGACCCGAGTCGACGCTCAAATTCCTTCTAATTAAAGTGACATTTCGTCAAATCATCGACAAGAATCGAAGTCCCGAAAAATGCATCGAAAACGGTTATGAATTGTGGTCGCATCGCTGACTACATGAGTGCAGAAAAACCGGTAAATATGCGACGCATATTCGAAGCACAATCTCACACCACTGAACGAGGCGGAACTGTGTGTGTGTGTGTGTGTGTGTGTGTGTGTGTGTGTGTGTGTTGTTTGCATGTTTACGCGGCATCAATACTGTGCGAGTGTATTGCGATAAAAATAACTCTGGTAGTTGTAACATTTGTTTATAAACGGCATCTGGATGAACGACGCCGGGCGGGGCGGTGAAACAGCGGACACAGTCGACTGTGTTGAGTATCAACCGATTCGTAATGTTTACGAGGCGATCGCCTCGACCGAACGGAATCATGTTGCTCGAACAAAACTGTCGACTCGAACAGTTTTATCCGCATTTGTAAGAGAGACTCGCTACAGTGAGGTCACAGTCGTTTCAGAGTAATAATTGTTTTTGTTCGATTTTGAGAGATTTTCATTGCAAATTTCTCGAGTTTAAACACATTTTTTCAAACAATTTTTTTTTTGAGAAATTTGAATTTTTTTGGTGAAATCCGTTAATGTTATTTTCCGTGAGGAATTTGAGCTGATTAATAGACATTTTATCGGAAGTTGAATCAACAACCAGTTGAAAACTCGTTAATTTGTTTCGAAACTCGATCGTGGTTCGATCAAGTGAGCGCTCCTTCTGACGTAAAAGGAGAAATATCAAGTACGGTCTAATGAATGCTGGCTGTTCGTCGGTGACAAACGGCAGCAACCTCTTCATGAACATTTACCACCAACTGGCAACGAAGTAAACAAGCCATTCCACAATCAAAAGCAAAACCAAAACCTCGAGAAAGTTCTATAAATAAACCACACGAGCCGATTGAACTGATCAAACGCACGGAATTTTTTTTTTCTTCTCTTTTCATTTCATTACAATTTTTTTTTTTTTCCATTTCGTTGAATTTTTCATATCGAAAAAGGCGACGAAACAAAAACCGATAGCATTGGCATCGTCAGGCGGCCGATGAACATTGTAACGTGACGTTGGCATCGTGTGTGTGACTGAGTGTAGACTTGTGATTGTTTTGGTGTCGAGCAAACAGACGAACCAAAACAAAAGCGACACAAAAAAGAAAAAAAATTCAATTATTTCTGTGCTGAAGCAACGGTTTGTGAGTGTATCTGCGGGCCAGTGGCGGAGTGTTTGTGCGTTTCCAGTGTGATTCAGAGTGCTGCTGTTGTTGGTTTTTTTGTTCTCCTGCCATCATCGTGCACGCATCCGTCAGTCATCGGTGTGCAAGCCGAGTGTTTTGTTCATATCGCTGTAATCTTACACGAATCACGTGTAAAACGAGGCAAATAGACGAACGTCAATCGGAACGAGTGCAGAAAGAAACGCGATGTAAAATAATCGCACCGCATCGATGATATTTTTAGAAAATTGCAATGCAATCCACAATCCCAACTCAACACAATTGAATTGAACTGAATTCTGTGATCGAATACATTCTATTTGGCGCATTGCTTCTGTGATTGTCGGTGAATGCAACTGAATTGATTCTTGTTTCGGCGAAGAATCATCAACTGAAAAGACTGTCTTTCTCGAGTGGCTTTTGTCGGCGAATCAATTTCAAAACGGAGCTAATTCCCTTGCGAGGACAACGAACAGTCGTTACAATGGACGCCAAGCCAAGATCTCGAGCCAACAGTGTCATTGGCCAAATTAAATGGTGGGCCTCATCCACCAATAACAACAACAACAGCAACAACCAAAACAACAACAACAACAATAATGTACCGCCGCCAATCACCAAGCAATTCGGCAGTTCAGTTGCGGTACAGAAATTGCGGGAAACGAAATGGTTTGGACCAGATGAGAGTCGTATATTTTGTGCAGTTATCGAGTGCGGTTTCATCGTGGAGACACGTGAAGGTCAAGAAAATGATGGATGGTTCGGTGTGGTCAATTGCAAAACAACGAAAGGTAAGCTGCCTTGGCAGAGCGTACATGCCATTCTCCCTGCTTGTTCAATCAACACATTCCCAACTTCACACTTTGCCAATAGCGGTATTCGACATAGTCGTGTGCTCATCTCGATAATTGGGTCATTAACATAATTTCATAAAGAGAAAAAAAAACGGAATTTTCTTCGCGACGTCGTCACAAGCATTGCTCGCAATCGGTATTCTGTCGAGTAAACAAACAACGATATTTTTAGCGCTTCAAATTCAATTCAGAAATGAATGCATTTCATTGTTAACTCGCGGTGAATTGAAGCTAATTTCGGGAGAATTTTCTCGAAATTAGGCAATTCATTAGAGTTCGACGCGTTGGACTTCATTCCAAAGGCGCTAAGCCCTATTGAATTGCGTAAGAATTGTGACCGCTGGGGGTTAAGTCATTCCGTAGTCACGGCATCTCCTTGTCATTCAAATTTCATTAAAGCCAATTGGTGGCCCTCACGAAGTGAATTGAGTTAGTCTTCGATGGAGAACGTCGAACATTTCCGAACAATCGAGTTGTCAAAATATTCATCAGGTTCACCTTCACGTCCTCATTCATTCATATCTGACAATCCCATTGATCCGATCGCTCATTGTTAGCACGCACTGCTTCTGCATTAGTTATGATACGCGTTGAAAATTGTTTGGTCAAACATGCGGCATCGAAATCGAAAAGAGGCGTAGCTTCGCTGAAATTGGAAACTGCGTCACAGAAAAATCGTTGAATCGAATCACCTGAATCACTTTTTTTGGAGAGTTTCTTTGATTTACGTTTTGTTTGTTTTTCATTTTTTTGACCCAATTCCATTTCATTCACGGGCCGCGACAAGTGAACGAATTGAAATTAATGGCGTAGCTAAAAATAAATTCAAATTGAATCGATGATCGACCAGCGACCTGTTCTAACCGAATCGCCGTTGAGTTGCATCGTGTTTCAAGTGGACAGCACTGCACTGGTGATTCGATTCACGTGAACCGACCTCTTGCCAACATTTGTTTGTTATTTTCTGATGTGGCCTTCGGACTGAAGGCGTCAAACAATCAAACCGTCAGATACCGCGTGTTCCGCTCTCCGAGGAAATCCTTTTCGATTCGATTTTGAGTGCTCAATCCATAATCAAATCCTCAACAGCGACACAATGAAAGTGATTTTGGCCGAGCCCCCAAACGAACAAAAACTACGCAAAAGAAATAATCGATTAAGAGCATGAGAGCACTAGAGCGAACGCAAGCAAACACAAGCGAGCAACGATGATGGAATGAAATTGCTGCTCTGACGTCATCGTCACCGCCACCGTCTTCGGCACCGACAACATTACCATCATTGATATCCTTGAACTGTGCGGTGTGCGCTGCTCATGTTGGCAGTCGTGGCCTCCCCTCCATTGGCGCGCCATCAGTAGTTCTATGGCAATAGCACACGAATCGATAATTTCATGAGTGATGCGGAGATTACAGCGTGAGAGTGAAGTGATTCCCGTCCCGGCATGGATTTGCATCGACCGTTGAGCACCGGCTCATTGATGGTCGGTGTTGTTGTTGTTTTTTTTTCGCGCAAACACTGTTTTGCTTGAAATGCCGCGTGTTAAATCATAGGATTGCATGTGAGTGATTGCGACGAAATCCCAACGCCAGCGTCGTGTAAGTAGTTTCGTCTAAAAATAGCTCGACTGTTCGGCTGTGAATCGACTGCAAGAATATCGACAACTTCACAGCGCCTCAATCGTAATGAACGATTATTCAATTGAGCTTATGGGCGACCGCGCGCGCATTATATAATTTCTGCGAGATGATTTACAAACAAAGTGTTTGCGAGAGAATGACGGGAAAAAACCATCTCGGTGTGCATTGAGGAGCTGTCGATGTTTGGTGTGAGTCAATTTATGGCATAAACCGATTAATGTCATGGCGGAGCTATTTTTAGCGAATGCATCGCATTCTTACGATGCGGCTTTTCTCAGGGGGTTTTCTCGGATCAGAATCGACTTTTGATTAGCCTATTCACGTCGTCAGCATCCCGCCCACCTCGATAAGCCGTAACTCCACTGCCCCGTCTCAAATCCAACGCAACTCGTGACATCAATTGAAATCGGTCTCTGCCAGTTGATACTCGTCCAAGCCGCAACATGCACGACCAGTTTGCGCAGCTCAGTTCGTTGAACTGCGGCGAATTTTGTCGATTTTCAGTGGAATGACTGAAAAACTGACACAATAATTATGTAAATCAACAAGCAGCGAAACACATCAACGGACAATCGTGCAATCCAACAGAAGCCAAACGGCCAACAAACGACGATAATTTGGCGAGTTGATTTGTGAACGGGCGTGAACATGAATCGAGTCGACAAGAATCCACTATCAACAGTCAGGCATTTCAATTAGTCAATGTCGAGCCGAAAAATCAATGAGTGGAATGCTACATCGATTTTTTGCCGTCGCGTCGGCTCCGATTAGAGGGGGCTAGAGGAGAAGGCGCGTCCATCGTAAACAAGCTGTAAACCGGTTCTGACGTGAACGCAACGCAATTGAGCGAATCGCTCTTTAAAATCCAACCTCTGACAGGGAACGAAGGGGCTGCCTCGTCCATTGGATCCGTTTGAATTAGCGAAACGGTGAATCGTACATCGTCACATGACTCCGTTGGGATGTCGCCTTCGAGGTGCGGACGACTAAAATTAGATTTTTCAGAGCGACTCGACATTCGAAACCGCGACAATGCTCCAATCTAAATGATTCGATGCGCGACGAAATGCCCTAAAGCAACCATCAGGACACAATTAGCCAGTCACATGAGCCGCTCATCGCCACGCACACCGTCACAACATCAAAGTGGATTGTTTGCGAATTGCGTTGCAAATAAATTGATCGGTGGTCGGTCTTTGGAAGCGAAAACGGCTGCTTTACGCAGCAACTCATGCGATCGGCTTGTCTTATCTTCCTCGTCGTTCTATAGATTCTCGCAAAACACTTGTTCATTCGAATGATCCACAAGCGATTCGAAAATGGGATACGAAATCTCATCAAATCGCCGTTGTTTATTCGACCGCGTGATTCATCATTGAAGTGCATTGTTTGTTGGCCGAACGAAAGTCAAGACGATTGGCCATTCGCCATGGAATCGAGTGAAATTTAATCTGTGACTCGCTCAAAATGGAACAACGGATCAATACACGCAACTTGCCGTAGATGATTCGTGAGAAAACTGTGTCCAACGGCTGAGGCTGGCTGGCTCATCTCTTTTCTTCTCTTCTCCTTCTTCGGCGCTTTTTCCGTTGTTTTTCGCTTCATCTCTGCTTTTGTTTTCTTTTTGTTTTGTTTGTTTCTCGCCGAAATGGAAATCGTTCATTCAATTTCGCGAATTTCGCCACAAAATTAGCGTCACTTCAAATGCAAATTCCAATTGGCTCACATTTTGTAATTTGATTTTTGTTGAATATTTGCAGAGAAAAAACCAAAACCTGAAAACGTTGAGATTTATACAATCAAAATAACCGATCGCCGCTGCAAAGTGATCAAAATGACGCTGGCTGATGTTTGGAAACAAGGTTGCATAATCCGGATAAATAACTTTGGGGACAAAGAGAAGGCTGCCCATTCGGAAAAAGACATCAAAAACCAGGTGAGGTTGCGCCTTGCGTTGCATTGCATTGCATTGCGGTTGGAAAGCAAATTATGAATTTCCACTAAACTCGCTTCATTCTCATTTTCATTTTGAATCAGCTGTCATTTGCACAAAAAGCCAAGCAAATGCTTTGGCACAATTCCCAGCATTTCGCGACGTGGTGCCGTTACGGCGATCGGCAACAGGACATCCGACGTCGACAGGTAGTTGAGACAAATTACTTCTTTAGCTATTAGACTAAGCG
>JANSTV010030001.1:0-29749 GCA_027564135.1 Lestremia cinerea
AAAAAATCGAAATGAATTGCATGAGTGTGGTGAGCGAAACGTCATTGTAATGTCATATTCAAACCGTATGACACCGTCTGATAATCATCACTGAAATTTATTGTTATTTGTTTGCATTCGACAGAAAGAAACAAGACGTGAAAGAGGTGAAAAATCAGAACGATCAAATTCCAAGGAACGTCAACCCGAGCTGATGCAAAGCGTGCATGCAAAATACGATACGATTTTCGAAACGGAACGAACCACTTGATTATCGCCATCGGAGACAATTTCAAGTAAGCGAATTTTCAATTTTGATGGAATTGTGTAATCGCAATACGATCATGGATATTCAACGAGACAACATCGAAACTGGTGATTGATGAGCATATGACGAAACACGCAGCGACGACGACAGCAAGATAAAAAAAAAAAAAATAAAAAACAAAAAAATAAAAATAAATAAATAAAAAATTCAAAAAAGAAAGACAATCACGTTCGATGTTGTGTCTCGATGCGATTGTGAGAGAATGTAAATAGATAACAATCGCATTGGCCGTGACAATGTTGATGTCGAAACCGCACCAATGCGACCGCAATCGCAACCGCCTCCGAATGCGTGGACGAACGTTTTTGTCATTCGTTGGTTGAGCGCAAAGCGTAATCGGCCGACATTCCGTCGAGTGGTGCGAGAGAAATCAGCTGTGATAAGATTATTGATCGGCATTCGCTTTTTGATTTTGTTCTCCTTCGATTTGTTTTTCCTTAATTTTTTTTTAATTTTTTTTTTTTGATTATTTTGGTGTGGGTTTCGGCTTCTATTTTTTTTTGTTTGTTGCGCCAGTTTGCTTGCGGACGATTCACAATTCACGAGGCAACAATTACCGGAATACAATTGCGGAAATGAGCGACAACAGAGTGTGTTCACTGCTGCTGGATCCAAACACATACAATCCGGACACACTCGATTTGACGGCCGACGACGAAGCCCGAGAATATTGGATCGAATGTTTTCAACAAGTTATTTCGAAATTCGCTGTGCAGGCTGCACGATCGCAAAAAGATGATCCAACTGCAGCAGCAAGAGCACAACAGTGAGTTTGTTTGATTTGAAGTCACGAACTGACCATGTGACAGCATTCAGATGAATTTCTAAAACGCTTTCGAGTTTGAATAGATTAAGATTTGGATCAGTTTTTGAAAAGTGGCTCAGTCTCTGATTGTGAGCCAGTTTTGAGAGTTGGATCAATCCGAAAGGGGAGAGTCCGCCCTAACCACGCCATTCGTCCCATTTCAGATATTCCAAAGACTGCATAGACTTGATCTACACGCTGAGAGATAACCAAAGGTAGGCCCAGTTGATCCGTGCGTCGCACAAAACTGATCCAATCCCAAAATCCAATTCCAGGGGTGAACCACTCACGATACGAAAACTATTGGAAATAAGTGAATCTTGTCTGCGATTGAATGGCTTCCGAGACCCTTGGATCGAAGAGAAGAAAACCGAGAATTCAGCCTCGTTGCTGAAACTGCACGATCGTCTGGCGGAATTGGATCGACTGCAGGATCGTGAAAAATGGACGGAACTTTTCAATGGCCTGTTTGCTGGCAACATATTCGACTATGGTGCTTTGGTTGTGTCGCAGATCCTCGAAAATGATCAGTCGTTCGGATTGCATGACGCGCTGAAACGGATTCAGACGCGACCCTGGCTAATCGACGGCCTGGACCCATGGCTGGAACGGCTGGAGGTAATTGAATCGGTGAAATTTTTTCGTCGACCGAAACACCATGTGCCACTTGATCAGCTTTGCTAATTGGAATTCATTTCGAACAAAAGGGACCGCCGCATAGGTGTGCTGTTATATTTGTTGATAACAGCGGCGTTGATATAATTTTAGGCGTTTTGCCGTTCGCCCGAGAGCTTTTGATTCGCGGCACAAAGGTGCTGTTTTGCGCAAATAAGGAGCCATCGATGAATGACATCACTGTGGATGAACTGGAGGATGTCATTCGAAGGTGTTGCAAGGAGTGTCCAGTCATTAAAATGGCCTACGAGGATCAGCGACTAATGATCTATCAAAATGGGCAGTCTGGTTGCTGTTTGGATATGCGTCAAATATCGTCGGGTGAGTCATTGGAATTGTGTCTGCCGAATGCCTCAACTCAATTGTTTTCTCTCGTCTCACCTCCATTCCCGACCAACACAGAACTGTGCAATGCAATTAAAACCAATGAGGCTGATCTCTTAGTGATTGAAGGCATGGCTCGAGCCCTACACACAAACCTCAATGCAAAATTCAATTGTGAATCGCTGAAGCTGGCCGTTGTCAAAAACAAATGGTGGGCCAATCGTCTGGGCGGCGACACATTTTCAATCATCTGCAAATACGAGCATCCTAGTCACGTATGACGAATGGCAATTCAATGTGCCTTGTAGCGATTATCCTCATTTTCTTTTTCCAATTTATCGTCGTTTTCGTTGTTTTCTATCTGTTTTTCTATGTTTTGTGAATTGAATAAATGGATAATATATTTTTCTGCGATTTTCGTTTCTTTTTTATTTATTTTTTGGTTTTTCACCGTTTTTTCCGTTTCCATCGAGATTTGCTAGATAAGCCAATCGATAATGACTACTGTTTCAATTCACTGGTAACCGTTATCTTCGGCTAATGACAAGCAATCACGCGATGCAATTTGTGCAGTGAATCAAGGTGATGCACGTATTTTCAGTTTGATTTCTTCGAATGGAATCGAAATCAAGCTGAAACCTATTTTTGTTCAAAAGTTGCTCGACTGAGGAACAGAACAGAAGCTATTTGAATCATTTATTCGGTGCTGGAAGCCAGAAAGGGTATTCCTCTCCAATTCAGTTGGACGGCGCCAAGGAATACGAATTCCGGGAGGTCCAATCACTCCGACTTACAAGGCAATTCGGGAGAATAAATCTCGTTGAAACACCAGGGTTACGTTTTGAAGGAGGATACCCCTGATGGGGACAAATAAAATGCCATCGCCTTTTCAAATAACCATCGTTTTATTCAACCAGCTACATTCGCCACCAGCCGTCAGCGCTTCTTTAGGAAATTCGATTTAAACTGTTGCACCAGCAGTTGCGTGATGATGACGTGCATCATCAAGAACTGGCTGTTATTCGGATCGGCTTCGACGCGGCTCACAGCCGTATTTTTGTACAGCCACGCCGATTCCTCTCCGCCCATCGGCACTCGAACGATCATTTTGAAACGGTTGGTCGCCTTCAGGATATTCGATTCGACTTCCTCCAGCAAATCATTCACGCCGGTCATTTTCGTCGAGGAAATTATCCTGAGAGCGTCTCCATTAGGGATGGCATCCACATTCTCCACCAGATCGCTTTTATTTCCAACGTTGATGACGTTTTTGAGAAGTTTCTGATCTTCGACATTGGCATCGACGAGCAACATTTTGAGCGTTTTTTCCACATGCTTGCGTTGATCTTCGAAATTGACGTGAGACACGTCCTGCACGTGGATGATGAGATCGGCCAGCATAGCATCTTCCAGAGTTGCAATAAAGCACTCGAACAATCCCGTTGGAATGTCCGACATGAAGCCGATCGTGTCCATGTAAATAACTTCCAGATTGCAAGGCAAGAATCCACCGTGGGCGGTCACATCCAGCGTGGCGAACAGCTGATTCCTCGGTTGAATTCCTTCCTCGCTGGTCAACGCTTTGATTAGCGACGTCTTGCCAGCGTTGGTGTAGCCCACCACCGCAATAATTGGGAACTTTTTCTGCAATCGTTTCTTCCGGATCAACTGTCGATGTCCGCGAATCTTCTCGATTTCGGTTTTGATTAGTTTTTCACGACGTCGCAACATCACTTTCTGCGTATCGCTCATCAGTCCCCGAGCGTTTTCCATGTCACCCAATTGCTTCCAAATGTACGGAATCTCGGCTAGAGCCACTTGCAGCTTTGATTCGCGACTTGTGGCGTGAATTCGAAGAATTTGTATCACGATCGAGAACCGATCCATGATCGGCAGTTTGAAGTATTCTCCCAAGGCGCGCTTCTGGGTTTGGCTCAATGTGCCGCGACTGACGAAAATGCAGGTGAACTGCAATGGAAAATTGAGTAAGTCAAGTGTATGAAACGGACATTTGGAAAGTCGTACCGGTTTGCCGTGGTTCGATTGGTCTCTCACCAACTTCTTCAGCTCGTCCAATTTCCCTTTTCCAAACAGTGTTTTCTTGTCGAAACTCTCCATTCCGACTTTGATGCTCTTCTCCACTTTCCACGTGTCCAACGAGAGGATAAGATCTTGAGCCTCTTTCAATTTTATGTCCGGAGAGATGTCTGCTTTTCTCGGTCCCCATTTGATGTACGGCTGAATCACCAGGACGACTTGCTCGTTTCGTATGCTTTTGGTCACGTGCATCGCATCGTTTGCCAGACATTCATAAACACTGGAATCGGAACGTGGTAAGCCCCTTCACATCATAGCGGCGTTCAACTTACGTGTCGTTCTCCAGATCGAGCTGGTCATTCGAAGATTGATCCTCGTCGATTTCCTCCTCATCATTCTCGATCATTTTCTTCACATTCGCCTTCTGTTTGCTGTTCCGAATGCCTTGCACTCCCGAAGTCACGTGCTTGAACCGCCTCGACTCGATCACTGATCCAACTGCTGCTAGATTGCTGGCCAAGACATGCTTTCGAACGAGCCATCGTGCCGTTCGGAGTAAGCTCCTCCCAGCAAGCATTATGTTTTCGATTCTAACGTTTTTTGACCACCCGGCAGCCGGTGACCAATTTGTATGAAATTGAGGTGCCGACAATTGTCGATAGCAAAATCGACACGTTTTGCGGGTACGGGAATTTGCTCCGCAAAATCTTCTGCGTGAAATACGCACCGGAAAATCCTACGAGAGAAATTGGCTTGTCATTTGATTCCGACTGTGAGGAGGCTTCTTCCACGAAACTCACCAAGAGAGAAACCAGCCAGTCCAGTGAATACTGTCCTTGTCATGCACTCCAAATACAAACTCAAATTCGAACGATTTTCCTGACGCTGATTTTCCATTCGACTCGAATCAGTCATAGTTTTCAAAGGGTTTTCACGATTTGAATTAAATTCTCATCTTTTTATTTCGAAATGAAAACATGCTTTTCGATCGGTTTTGATTTTGAGATTGTGCTTTGACAGTTTTGACAGTTGGCTCAGCCAAAGTAGCTGAAAAATTCCAGCAGATGGCGTTCTCTTTCGAGACAATTTCATTTAAAGCCAAAACAAGCGTTTCTTCAACGACGAATTTTTTTTTATTATTAAATTTCATTTTGATTATAAAATATGAGGAAAATACGATTGCTCTCAGCTCTCAAAAGCAAACGAAAAACAAAATAATATTTCAAACCAAATCCCCTTCCAAAAACAATGGGATGGCAAATGAATGAATGAGCAGCAAAGCAGCATTCACAGCCACGGATTGAAGCCTGCATAAGCGATGCCTAAGATAGCAGGATCCAGGGCCAGATCCAATAGAACCTCGAGTTGTTGCTGAAACGTTAAGCCAGTAGCCGGCAACTGGTTTCTCGGGCATCGAGGTCGAGAGCTAGCTTGAAGAATCCGCAAGTAGGAATCATAGTAGAGCCCTTTCCTGGAATAGAAAGCGTTCTGCAAGGTCAATCCCAGCACAGAAAGGCATTTCAAAATTCCAATTACCTTTTTACCAAACCATTTTGTATGTCCGTGAGGGCGATTTGTAAGGGATTATCGCCATTGAGCTTGCGGATGGCCGACTCGAGCCGCTGCTTTGGTTCCTCCAGATCAGCTACGGATTCACGGTTGATGTTCCCGTGACGGCGACTCGCCAATTGCCAATCAATGGTGGGATCTTTGGTGAAGACCTGCATGCAGGCAATCAAATGGTGCTTGTTTTGTCGGAAGACTCTCAGCGAATGCTCCATACTTTTCTTCATTTTTCCGGTTAAATGTAGGGGCGTCATCAGATGGAGGAATTGTGGCGTCAAACGGAAGGGAATCAGCTCAGGAATGGGCATATCTCTTAATGCTGCACCAAAGGCGAATCCATAATCGATTCCTGAGGAGAAAACAAACGCATGAAGCTTCTGAGCTCAAATAAAAAATCAATCGTTTTAACTCACCCATGATAATGCCATTCTTCTGGTTCATCATGAGATTGCCCAAATGGCGATCACCAATTCCGAGAAAATAGTTGGAAATGCACATTGCGGCGAAGCTGGTTACGAAATTGCCTCGAAGGACGAAAAACGATTCTGGTGATGTGCTCATGTCCCACACAGCCTTCCGCAGGAGATCTCGAGGGAATCGTGATTTCAGCTCTTCATACTTGTCCGAAAGCTGCAAGGAATTCATTCTTGTACCGAATGATCGCTGATCGCTGAAAGAGGCCGAAACTTACCCGTTTTTGGCTGTGTTTGAGGGCCGCAGAACCGTAAAGTGACTCATTGGACTCCGTTAGACCATCTTTGTTGTCCTCGAGGAACCGAATGTAGTCCTCATGAATCGCGTGCAGATGTGTGTTGAAGTCATCCATGGAACGGTTGGCTGTTTTCTCAATCAAACGATTGATCGATTCGTGATTCTCAACAAACTCAATCAAACCGTAATGCGGATCGAATGGGACCACTTTGAATCCTACAAGCGATAAATTGTGCTGCCGGCAATTTCGGTCGGTGGCCAATTGTGTTGACATTAATGCCAGCAACTGTTGAATGCGCTGATCTTGACGTAAGTCTTCGCCGAATTTCACGAGGAACGTGTGAATCTTGCCATCACTGCCGTGTAAGCGCATCTTAATTGGGCTGCGCAACGTATTGAACACGAACAGCGTTTGATCGAATGTGAGGATTTTCGCGTGGGTGTGAACGAGCGGACGTGACTCGCCAGTGTATTGTCCGGGCACTTCAATCGGATTCGCCGTGCCGTACCATTGGTAATTCCGAAGCCATGGACAGTAGTCGATGAGTCTTGTGGATGGATTTTTCTTCATCTTTCGGTTGACGTAATCTAGGACTTTATTGATTTTCCGCTTGATTTTCTCCCGGCCACCTTCAGTTGACGCTGTTTACCCGCGGAAAACCCGAATTAGAATCTAAATGAAGCTACTTTGAGTCGTACTCACGATCATAAATGTCCTCTTTCAAATCCTCGATGGTCTTTATGAAGCTGGTGAGCCGCTTTAATTCCCTGCCGGGGTCCATCAGATTGGTGTACAAATTCAGAATCTTCACCACAAGAGTCTGATACTCTCGTTGGCCCATCCGCGTCGTGTTGAGAACAACCTTCGACAAATTTTCCAAATGATGAATCAGCATTTTCTCTGGCACCGCTACATTTCCAACGGTCTTGATGAACCGTTCTTCCGTGTCGGTTTTGATTTCGCTCAGCACTTCGTTGACAACTTCGCGATTTATCAACGTTAGTTTGTTCTCGTCGCGCACTTTCCGGGACAATGAAAATGGATACAGCAATGCTTTTGGGTAGACTTTGGCCAAGCGGAGGATGAGTCCATCCAAAAAGCATTCTTTTTGAAAATCAAAATACGAAAGAATTTGCGGGCGCCACGTGAGGAACATCCATTCGGGTATTTTAGCCGTCTGAAATGAATAAAATATTGTGTTTTTTTCTGTGATATTTTCTCCTGTTTTTCAACTCAATGCGAAACGTTACCTCATCAATAAATAACTTGGTGTTTCGCGTGAGATATTTCAACTGAAAAATTCGAGGGAATTGCAAGCGAGCCTCCGTCGAATGATATGCCATGGCGCGCAGCAATGACTGCATGATAATCTTATCGTCTGCTACCGTTTCTTTGTTTGGTCGATTCTCGATGTGGTTCAAGGCGAACATGGCAAATTTGTAGTGATTGTCGCCGAGGTCATGTGGAATATAATCAGTGGTTTTGGAAGATGAAGCGGCATCAATTTCCGCAAGACTGATGGCTTTCTGATGACAATTGACGCCGTTCTGATAGATGCAATCCTTCAGAGCTTCTAAAAAACAAAATGAGATGAATAAATGATGATAAATTGGACGATCGGTGTGCTTACTCTTGTTGGTGCCGACACATAGTTCCAAAATGGATTGCCTCAACTCCGGAGGCGGCCTTGCTGGCAATAATAGTGAGACTTCCCTTGATAGTCCGGCTACTTCTTGTAAAGCCCACGCTTTCATGCCGTGATGAAAATTGAGACTGGTCCGATCCAGCCCGAATGCCACCTTGGCTGCCTTCCAGCGCTTTAGCAAAACTTCAATTTTCTCCTCATTCGTTGCTTGAGTTAATTTGAGCTTGTGTGGAGCAATCTTCACGGTTGCAATATGCAGTCGCATCAGGTTTTCTTCGCTTGGATTTATTTTCAATATCTTGAGCAGCCAGGTGATCACCAAACCGGCCAGCGGAATACTGTTTTGGTAGAAGGAATGATTCAACAGTTCGAAATACATGTGGATGATGCCCTCATTGATTTCTCTCGAGGAGCGTATAACGACAGGATTCTCTTCATGATATTCTGGCAAGAGAATCCTCGTGCCCACAAATCGGCGATAAGCAATCAACGATTCCCACATCAGAATCGACTCATTGTCGCTTATATTGCAGTTTTTCCATCGTGTTGCCATCGCGGCAAACTCATCCGTTTTTACATTCATCAAAGCTTGCGAGTATGTTTGCAATTCAGACACTTTGCGAGCCTTCAACAGGCAATCGCCTCGTATTTTGTCGGATAAACTGCTGACATTTCCGTATTCGGATAGGAAACGTGTGAAATGATCTTCCGAATGGAGGGCCGCCTCAAGGTATTCTTGGTTGCTCAAAAAGAACATCATCAATTCTTCGCTGAAGTGTGTGCGAAGGTACTCTCCTTGATTTTCGTCTCGAAGCCAACTATTCACATTTCTGGAGAAGATACGCCTTGTGCGCAGGTCGCGACGTAAAATCGATCGAATCTCAGCTCGCATGTAGCTCGGCAAAACATATTCTTGATCCCATTGCCTTGAAAAGAGCACTTTGAACTGTATGCCGATTTGACTCTTGACGGCTTCCTTCAGGGCTGACCAGCTGCCCATTTGCTCGAAGCATTTGAAAAATGATTGATAGGCGAAATCCAAATCCAATGGACGCTTCCTGAATGTTTCGTGTGCCGATTTCTCGTCGTTCTCAATGATTTCGTAGTAGATGTTTTTTGCGGACTCAAAGTCACCGTGCGACTCAAGTGTGATGGCTTTCGACAGTTGCCCATCCGTTTCGATTTTTTCTGCAAAAATTCCGGCCACGATATCATATTCGGACAGTTCGTGGTACACGTCTGCCAATGCCAGCCAGTGATGCTCCTCCTCACTGACAGAAGCCGCCGAGATGTTGTGTAGTCGATCGGTCATAAAATGACAGCTCAAACGACTCTCCAGCATGAGCACGCCGATAGCCCTCATATTGTTGACTCTCGAAATGTTCTTGACGGTTTTCGGGGGCAATGCGAATTCGCTTGGTTTCTTCAGCGCCACCTCAATCAACGCACTGAACAAAACTGATTCGCTGTTTACCGTTTTGTTGATGATCGATGTGACGCAATGGCTGAGCGAGGCAACAAACGACCGTTGCTGAGGTCCCATTTCGATGATTATCGCTTCGATAATGGCCACAACTATTTTCCGGGCAAGAATGGTGTCGGACCGAAGTAGAGACTTCAAAGGCAACAGCATTGCCAGCGAGTTAAGCTGAAGATCCGGATAGTCGCCTAGGCGATATCGTCGATACAAGGTCACCTGGCCACTCTGTTGCATCTTTGCCTCCGAAAGCGTAATTGTTTCGAAACAGTGCTTTTGAACAGCATGCAACGGTGTGTCACGATCCCGCACGTATTTGTCGCGAATGATTCGCTTACGCATCCGATTGTATTCCAGTTGCTGAGCGCTTTGCGGAAGAACCGGGTTGATACACTGTGAACGTCTGTTTAACGTTTTCGGTTGAACACTGAACAGCAAGGAGCTCCGAGTTTGCAGTGAGAATGTCGTTGACGTTTGATAATTCGTAGGATCCAGCGTTGGCGCATACATCACACGTGACGCAGTTGATGTCAACCGTAGTGATCCCGACAGCGATCCATCACCTGGGATTTGCCTCTGTTGCGACTCCATGAATAGCGGTGCTTTGAGCATTGTGCTTTGCGTTCTCCAATCCACATTGATGTCGTACTCTGTCCACTTGGTGTCACCCCAATTCCGATGCGGAAGTATTTGCTGCTGTGCTTCGGGATCCTGAATGGATGGCTCTAGCAGCAACTGTGCGCAACACGACAGGAAAATCTTCTCCGACTCGGGACTGTAGAGATGCATCAGCAAAGCAATGATTCGATCGCTGGGCTTCTTTGGGATGCCAGCATCGTTGGACCAGAACAGAAACAAGCTATTTTGAATATTTGAGTCGGAATCGACAATCCCTTTCAGCAGAACCGACGTAGTTGTGCGTTTCATTTCTGACGAATTGTTGCTTTTTTGGTGAATGAAAATCATGATTTCGTAAAGGATGTCACGACTTTCAACGATCAGCGAGTCAGCCAATGGCTCCACGAGATCCAGAATCGATTTCAACTCCTCGTCAGACAACCTCGGCAGTACTTTGTTGACGATATGCAATGCAAGCACTTGATATTCTGGTATGCGCAACAGGTCACTGATCCGAATGGTGACCAACTCACGATAGACATTCTCCTCGAAGGTGTCCACTCGCGACAGAAACATTTCCAAATATGTTCGTTTCAGACGGCCCGATGTTCGTGGAATGATGCTCATCAATTTGGTGAGGAATGAATCGATGATTGGCTCGTAGTTCTTGTGGACGCCATACAGAATGTCGTAGAATTTCGTTGGGTTGTTGCGATGCAATCCTCTCATTTTGGCCAAGAAATTGCTCAAAATGTTTTTTTCACTTTCATCAAAACCCTTATTCTGATTGAAAGCCTGTGTCAAGGCCATGCCAAAGAGCTGTGAAGCTGGCTGATAGATCGCCGTGTTGGTGTTGTCCATGCAATTGACCACCGAAGCAAAGAAGTCCACCTTTGATATGTCCGTCCAGGTAGACAGCCCATTCGCCAGAACGAGCCCATTCAATTGGATCCCACAGAGGTTTTCAAAGGAGTCTTCGTTGCTTGACCGCCGAATCGAATCGAACAGCATTTGCCTCGGCAAGTGGATGACATCTCGCCAGATCTCTATCAGATTCTTGATGACGTCCAAGTTCCGCTTCATAACCCCTTTATTCTCGTCATAGGCTTTTTCCATTAATATCTTCAGCAGGTCCGAACCCAACTGTATTTCCTCAAACGAGTTAATCTTGTACCCCTCGTTCCACTCAAGCAGCGTTACGGCCATATGGATGACAAAAACGTCGATTTTTCTCGCCTCAGCGTGAGTGACCAACAGCTGTAGAATGGGTTTGGTCATCACTGAGGCGTATTTTTTGAATAAATTCCGGCAATTATCGACCAGCTTTGCCATAAAAATTCGAATATTCATGTGTTGGTGAATGGCCGCAATCACCGAAGAGATCTGGTTAATCCATTCGGGTGTTGGGGTCCTGGCACTCCAAGCTGTATTACTCTCCAGCTGGAACAAGTATTGAACGATGCCACACAACACAGGCATCACCTCGTGGTCGTTGATTGAAAACTTTTCAAGTGGAATTGTTGTCCACTCTTCTCGCATAGCATTTCTCCGCCTCATCGATCGGCCAAGATCGATTTTCCCGACTTCATGACTAAGCGACGATGCGCAAATGTTTTGAGTTTCGATGTAACGATGAACTACGTTGGACTTGGCGGTTTCATTGAGCTTCTGAAGCGATATAAGACGATCTTCGATCTCTGGATTTGTGTCCACTTCGAGAGAGAGATCGCTGAAGAGATCACGCCTACTTGTGTCAATGATGTTGGACCAAATGAGTCTGCCGTTTTGGGGTACCTCGCCAAAAATGAACTTCTCATAGTATTTTAGATCTGTCTGTGTGTTGCCGATGAACGCGCAAAGGGCCTTGTACGCAGCGCATTGATACCTTTGAAACGTATCCTTAATCAAATCATCTTCTTCTTCCAAGTCGATCGACTCTTTCATTGCAAGATAACATCGTTTCGTCATCAGTGAGAGAAAACTAGTACTTCGTTCAATGTTGTGGGCGCCTGAAATGAAATGAAATCGTTTTATTTGAATTTCTGAGTTTGTGACGTAGTCGCTTACCGGCGAAAAAGGCCACCAGAATTGTACTCTCTCTATTCGTCACCTCGCTCACGGGCAGGCAACCCATTAGGCAATCCATCAGCGCATAAAATCCGATGCGACTAATGAGTCCGTGCTTCCTCTCAAAGATGCAGTTGAGGTTCGAACCATATCTCGCTTTTGAAAGCTCATTCATCCTTCTGATGTTGAATGTGTAAAACCGTTTGACCGCCTTCTCGGTGGCCGCTCGAATCATAGGCAATAGAAAGCGCGTTACCATTGATTCTCGGTTTTCATCATATGTATTTTCGTCCGAAAATATGTTGAATGGAATTATCAGCGACATGTATTGTTGGTCATCGGTTTGATTGTGCATGTATTTTTCCAGAGTCAGTCTGATTTCTTCCTCCATAACGTGTTCCGTATCAACGGCCGCGCATTCAATAAGGAACCTCAGCAACATTGGCGATTTGGATGCGCTCACAGCTTCCATTATACTCTGCATTACTTTGATGTATTTCACTCGTTCGGGCGAGCCTTCCGCGAATTCATCCGATCTCAATGGCAGATTACGTTCTCTAAAATTTCGCAACGTCAGGACTACATCGCTGCTTTCGAAATCTTTCGAGCCGAGCATGCATGGCAAGATGCTGATAACTTTGCTTCTCAACTCCACATCCAATTCGCTTTTTGCAATCATGTCTATCAGCCACCAATTAAGGTCTATTCGAGCGATATTATTTGTTTTGTCTGGATATATGGCGGCGATTTTCGCCAACAAATCAATTAAACTAAAGTAGATGCCATCGCCTTCTAAACCCGCTAGCGTCACCCCAATGCCAACCCATTGTGTAATAACAGCATCGGCTATGGATCTGGAAGCTACTGGATCGGGCGTGACACGCCTGTAAATGTGTTCAATTACTTCGGTGATGATCTTGAAAATGTACACACAATTTGCTTTGTTAATTCTTTGAATAATATCACCAATGAAGGCATGACCAGAAGTGGACAAATATTCTACAATTGGCTCGTGGAAAACTTCGAAGAAATGCGCTCCATGTTGGATGGTTCCCGGGGAGTCGGCCAAGTTGTTAACAGTGGGATCGAGTAGGAAGACGACTAGTTCCCTATGAACGTTCGTCTTGTGGAACGTTAGCCGGATCAGATCGTTGGCTTGTCGTAAAGCATATGGTAGAGGGTCGATGGCCATTGGCGTTTCCAAGCGTTGATTCGAAACACCGTAGAATAATTCGCCGAGCGTTTTGGATGCCAATTCTTGAAATGCCCAAACGTAGTTCTCGGGCAATGTGACCTTTCCCATCACACGATACAGCATTCCGATGGCTTTCATCACAAAATTCGTCAGCAAACCCTCGGTGGTCAGACTACGTTGAGCGTTTTCAGCCAATTCGTTGTATGCAGCAAGGGATTGCCATTGGAGACCGCCAATGAGATCCATTCGGAATGCTTCTGGAGTCAACTGACTCAGAAGAGTGGTCAGCAAGTTTTCCATACGCCCCGGTAGAGAATCGGTCAATTCATGGTTTTCCAAATCGAAGCCAAGACTGCTGGGATTGAAGATGGTGTCGATCAAAACTGTCGTGAGTGTCTTCGAAAAGAATGCCCGCGGAAAGTGGGTGGGATATTTTGGCAACAGTCTGGTGATGAAGTCAAAAATTTGACCCAAAACCACGCATTTCAAATGCTTTGCTCGCTTCGATAGTTCCGCGAGATGTTCCACGCCCAAGTTGCTTGGGGTTTCATCGATGGCATTCTCACTTTCAAAATCCATTACCACTCCGGCGCTTTCATTCAAAAAGTCCTCCAGCAGCTTGAAAATAATCATTTTCTCGAAGATAGCACCTGCATCGTTGGTAAGCCGCGCCTCCAATAGCCAACTGTAGAAATCGAGTGCGGTGATGACGCCAACAAGCCACTCGATTCTCGTCGAATCGTGATCGATTCGGCAGAATGCTGGAAACGCCCTGAGATCAACCAAACTGCACTCGGCCATTATGATGAGATCGTCCGTCGAATGTCTGTGGCTGATGATTTGGGCTGCAGTTGGTGCGTTCTCGCAGGACGGCACAAGCAGCATGAATGTTTCCATAATTTTCTTGCGATACGTCGGTTGAATAGAATTGCATTGGGTGAATAGCCATTGAACGAGGTCGCTTAGGAGTGACCCATGAAATGATAGTGGCACTTCTCGTTGAGCAGACACAGAATTGAAGAGGATGTTTTGTTCCTGCAATACTCGTGTCAAATGGTCTATGCTGTTGGACACCTGCTCCAACGTTGGCTTCATGCTGGCCTCCACTCCAAACTCTTCGCTCACCGCAAAATTCATGCAGAACGCATGTAACAGTGACATCCAGAATATGTCGATGAAAAGCTCATGTTCACGCAGCACACGATACAAATTATTGAAGGCGAGTGCCGCTCCGAATCGCTTGTAATGGCTTGAATCCAAGCAGAAGGTTAGAATTTTTCGAATGAGCTTTTCGCCGTTGAATCTTTTCTCGGTGATTTGCTCGGGGGATGATAGTTTGATGGACCATACAATGAATTCCCGTATGCATCGGGCTGCTAGATCTCTCACTCCGGAATTGGTTGGATGCGAAATGGCATCTAAGAGACAGTCCAAGATCTCTTCGACTCCTTCTCGCATCAATTGACTGGGTTGCGAAATGTAATGCAAAATCTGTTCGGTCAACGGTTCAAACATTTGTCGAACTGCGATGTCACCGTCACAGCTCAAAGAGAGTACTCGCTCGAAAATTTCGGACCACAGGCGACCTTTGTGGTTGTCAAGCGCAATCAAACACAGCACAGCTGCATGGACCAACTCACAAGCAGCCATTTTTCGTTTGCGGTCAGTTGCCGTCATTGCAATACTGCAGATGTGCGGCATCATTGTGTCCAAGAAGATCTTTGGACGCATCTCAGGGCTGTGCAGAATCAACTGGATATTTTCGCTGACATCCCATTTGACGAGATTCTCTTTTGCCAAATTAGCGGAGATCAAATCGAAGCAGTCGTTCGGCTCCAGCTTGCTCAGGAAATTTACAATTCGCCTCTGCAATCGTGTCAAATCTTTCTCCTCGAATTGAACTTTCTGTGATTTTCCTCTGATTTGATTGTGGAACAATTCGATGATGATACCCGAGTCGGTGCTGTAGCCTTGCAAATAGGGATCCAGCGATGGAAGAACCGCTTTCAAAAGCGCTTTCACATCGTTCGACGGCTTTGGCATGTGCTCGAAGAAACGCTCCATCGTATCCAAGGCCATCTCGGCCAAATACTGAAGGGCAGCTGCCTTGCCAATGTCAAAGGCAACGATAAAAGCCGGAATGGCGTCCAGGATGAATTCCTCAAGGATGAGCATCGGTGTGTTGAACAACAATGTCAAACAGGATATTTTGAATTCGCCAACTGCTCGATCCAATTCAGCAACGACTTTCTTCAAAACAATCACAATATTTTCAAAAACAATTTGCTTTTGCGGTGGCAGAGTTGAGGGGAAGTATTCGATCTTATTAACCGCAACCAAGCACATCTGAAGCAACCTCAAGAAACCGCTCACCAGCGGATATTCCATGACTTTTGCCATGACAAACTGCAACATTTGACTGATCCATTTCGAGAATTTCTTATTCAACACGTCAACGTCCAGTTTACTGATGATATCGATGTAGAAATCGACGACATTGAACAGAATGTGATAGTCTTTGGGTCGAATCGGTTCCAGATCCAAGTTGGCATCACAGAAGAACATCTCTTGATCTTCGCCTTGATCATTTCGATGCACTCGTTTCTTTGTTTGTAAATTCAATTTTTCGAGAATGCGAAAGAAACTGCGTATGAGGTAATCGAAAGTGTAGTGAACGATTAGCTCGCGCTCATGGAGCGACGATTTTTTGTCGGTAATCATGTGCTCCCACAGCGGCAAATAGTTTTTGTAGGTGACATTGTCCTTCCAATCGATTGTTGAATCGCCACTTTCATACTCGGCGTCCACGAGCAGTTTATGGGAACACGTCCAAATCACACCTTGATAGACGACCTCGCTGAGAATTCCGGTCACGACAGTTTTTCCCAACTTGAGTAAATTGTGGATAGTTGTGACAATAGACTCGATTGTGAGTTCATGTGAGGCTTGCGACAAGTAATGAAAGTGTCGGATCAACATGATGATGATGGTTTTCACCGTGTGCAGCTGCAAAAGTGTCAGACGACCGATAGATCTCATAATTTCCGAGAGGGCTAGCACATAATCGGGTAGATGCTCCAATGTCTCCTTGCTCATGTTGGCTATATCACAGGTGGCACTGAATGTCACTTTCAAGCATGTCTCAATCATTTTCTCGGATATCGGTGGCGGAAGCAAGATTCTAGCCGATTCAAACATCAATGAAATCGCTCGAATGGCAATCCTCTTCATGTGAGCGGGAGACTTAAACGAGGCAAGAGTTGCCTCGAACCTTGCCACATAATGTTCCAATGTCTTGAGGACCACTAGTACCTCTTCTTTAGCATAATTGCCGTGAGCCGGTGCTAGCATGACGGAAACGCTCGCTACTTGTTGATGAAAGGCGTTCAGGAAGTTAATTGCCGTCTTCCGGTCCTCCCAGGCAGAAAAGTTCAGCCATCTACTGTACAACAAATCTCGCCAATATTCGTTATCAGCATAAAGTAGCCGATTGAACAAAAGACTGTGGTCAGTCAAAAGCTCAAGCGAACACCGAAATGGTTTGTGTTGTCTGGAATCCGACCCTGGATCTGACAGTCTCTTAGCGCAAATGTATAGACGCTTTGAGAAATCAATGACTGTATCGACGGTTGGTTCGAAATGAACCAGAAAATGACGAAACCCGATCAAGGCACCCGTCACTTCGACGAATGAAAACTGGAATGGGAAAAGAAGAGTGGTTAGAACAACTTGACGATTCGAGAAGTTTGCAAAGCTCACATCTTGCTGGGCCACAACAGCAGATTCAAGGGTTTTCAAGTACATGTCCTTGATTGCAAGCATTGCATACTGATTTTTGACACATTCTGGGTAGTCTCTGGTTAAAAAACCGATTAGCTCGTAGGCGGCACCGAGAGCTGAAAAAGTAAATAACGGCAAAATAGAAACCCAGGCGCAACGATTGCGCAACATTCAGATCTTTACTCTTTTTCCCCTGTTTGGTTTCTGCCATCTTGTACTTCTCCACCAGCATGGACAGTAAGTAAGCTCGATTCTCATTGTCACAAGCCTTTTGAGTCATCAATGTTTGAAGAACCCCTATGGCACTTTCCGTTACACTTCCAGTTGTCTCCGTGGACTGGACATACCGCCATGTTGTCTGAAATGATCGAAAATTCCGCTCTGAAAATCCATGGTCTCCACAAAAAAACAGGCGGATTCACTTACCAAAACCAACTGGTTCACGTATTTTGCTAATTTCGTCGGAAATTGCTCAATGACCTTTTGGAATAATTGAAAAGCCTTGATAATAGCCTTTCTCAATAGCCTATGATTCTCAAACGACGAATTTAAAAACGCCAATATGCTTGGAGAATCCCCGAAAGCTCTCTCCAAAAAGAAATCTATCAAGGAAAAGACAAACAAAAAAAAATGTGCTTTCCCATTTTGAAGAAAAGAAAAAATGTCGGCGCTGCCGGACAATTTCCTCACCCTTTTCAGCCTGCGTAACCAAATGATCGAAATTTTGGTGGATGGCACCGATCAAATCGTAGGCAGTCTCGGGATCGAGACAAGACTTCAACGATTCACAATTTGTTTGCAGTTGATTCGACATGATGTCTTTCGATTTTGAACCAACTCAAAATCGAATTAAAAATCCATTCACTTTTTTCTTCTTTCGTTTTTCCAATTAGAACGATCTAAAAGACACCTTCTTCGATTGCGCCATAGATTGTAACTGTTTGTTATTGTTTTTTCTTGGGCATAATTTGTGTGTCGAGATAGTTTTGGCGGCAGTGGCAAATTGACAAAAAAAAAGAAGCAAAATGACAGGCGATCGATGCGCCGTCTATCGGAATCAGCCGCGCACCACACACAATCAGCTGCGGTGACTAATCGAATGACAGGTCTTTTGTTTTGGTTCCGATTGAATCTTATTTGCGTTTTCGTTTTCGTTGTTCGCATTTGAATTCGACTCTATCGTTATCCAAGCAATGGCAACAGAAAGTGCGGAGAATTTCACAAAGCGTTTACGCCAAGAAACGCGGGATGTTCACAAAATGAGCGATGCGCTGATCAACGCCAAACTGGCTTTCGGTGAGTGAAATGCCGGTGTTGCGAACTGGACCGTTCAATTGAATTTCTTGCAGCGCTTTCCGATCAAGGTGTTTGGGCCGATGGATTATTGGTTTTCTACGAGATTTTCCGCTATTTGGAGCAACATGTTCTCGGCAAGTATCTCCCGAAGGAGTTCCATCGTACGGAGGCGTTTGAACGGGATTTGAGCTTCTATCTTGGCGACAACTGGAGAGACAACTACGAGATCCGTGAGAGTGTGGCGATGTACCTGCGACATCTGCAAGACATCCGAAAACGTAGTCCCATTCTGCTGCTCGCCTACGTCTATCATCTCTACATGGGTCTGCTGTCTGGCGGTCAAATTCTGGCAAAGAAGCGAGCGATTGCCCGTCGATTGAATCCACTTGATTCCAGTGGGGATGAGGGGGTTTGCGTTACAAAGTTCGAATGCCCCATTTCTGAGTTGAAAACACGAATGCGTTCATTAGTCGACGAATTGGCACAGCAATTCGATGAGTCAACCAAAATTCTGCTCATTGCCGAAAGCAAAATGGTTTTTCATTTGAACAACGAGCTGGTTCGCTCTGTTCGAGGCGTCAATCGAGTTAATCTTCGCAATTTGGGCATCGTTCTTGTTGTGGTCGCCGCTATATTTTATTTGCTGCGTTTCAGATCGTAAACAATTTGTCGCTTTTTTCTATTACTTCGATTGTGATATTTGTTCAGAATGCTCAAGTTTAGTCATCTCGAAAGCTCGTCTTTTGAGTTGCAGTTTTGTTTGATTTGTTTTGATTATTTTGATTCCCAGGAAAAACCGCGGGATTTTCAATTCGAAAAAAAATTGTTTTTAACATTTTGCTTAAGTTTTGCCATTGTTATTGTTCTAAGTCTTTGAGTACCAATATACGATTTTGACTACACCACGCCGATATACTTTTTTTTGCCTCGCACAAGTTTTTCGACATTGTGGATGGCATTCGTTCGAATCTGGCTGAAAGAATGCTTCCCAGCACTGACCGATGCCATCGGATTTGAGTTGTTCAAAATTTGCTCGACTGACGAAAAAACCACAGAACAAAAGTTTTTGAATCATTTATTCGGTGCTGAAAACCAGAGAGCAGAGGAAAGATATATATGATGAAGTCCCGAATTGTTTGGTCGACATCAACGGCCGCCGTTTGGTGGAATAAACACACCGCCTCCGCCTTGGCCATCCCCTCCAGCTCTACCTTCGGAACGTGTCATGGGAGCTTCGGCTCCACCTCCAACATTTCCACTGGGACCGCCACCGTTTTGGCCTCCAGCACCACCACCTGCCATTTGCGCGCTCTGTGAAGTAGCCAAAGTCACAATTTCCCGTCTCATTCAAGAGCCTTTAGAACACTCACGGCGACACTCAGAGTGCAAAAAGCCACCAAAATCCAAAAAGCTCTCGAAACAGCCATTTTTCTGCGATCTTTTAGTTTTGTCGGGTCTGCAATAGTCGCCGATGCGAATGAAACTGAGTTCGGTGAAGGACCCGCATCGTTTTATAATCGCGCAAATTGCTGGGAATGAACGGTATCTCTCATCGTTTGAGAGAATAATTACATGATCGTGTTGATGGTCTATTGTGAATGGATGCGAATTAGTGATTAATCAAGTCGTCGGCGTTGAGATGTTTGTGAATGAATTTTCAATCAATTGTGTTGGTAATGGAACTGTGTAATGGAAATGCTTTTCGTGCAGCGGACCAAGGTGATGCACGTGTTTCCAGTTTCATTTCTTTTAATGGAATCGAGATCCGGCTGAAACCCCTTTCCCTTTTAAAATTTCGTGACTGACGAAAAAACCACAAAACTGAAGCTATTTGAATCATTTATTCGGTGCTAAAAGCCAGAGAACAGAGAGTGCTCTTCAAAAAGTGGTGCCATCTGGTAGGACAAAAACGACATTTGGTTTTTGACCTCCATTTCCAGCTCCGGCACTGGGACTTCCGTTGGAACCATCGGATCCACCTGCAGCATTTCCTCCAGCACCGCTCGCACCTTGGCCACCAGCATCACCACCTGGCGCTTGTCCGTTCTGTAAAGAAGCCAAAGTCACAATTTTCCGTCTCATTCGGGAGCCCTTGGAACACTCACGACGGCACTCAGCACGCAAACAACCACCAAGATCCAGAAAACTTTTGAAGCTGCCATTTTTCTGCGATTTTCTTGTTTTATCGAATCTGCAATAGTCGCCTATCAGAATAAAACTGCATTCGATGATGGACCCGCTTCATTTTATATTCGCGCAAAGTAAAGGAAATACGCGGCGAGGTTACAACCATCTTCAATTGTTCAATAGGATAATTAGATGCTCATGCTGAATGCAAGCCAATCAAATCAATCAATAATTTTGGATGCGCTTTTAATTATTTTCCTTGGAAACTATTGAATCGACGAGACCTAAAAGAAAATCTGCTGCGTCCAAACGTGGCGAGCGTTGTGGACCATGAAATGTTGGCTTTGAACATACTGAATTGCGTACGTTCAATACCAAATGTCCATCTCGATCAATGTTAAAATTTGGGTATGTTTACTATGTTCGATACGTTTGGAGGTGGCAGATTTTCTCTTGGGCTACTTTGTGCTTCCAAATGATCGGCAAAAAATTTGAATAAATTTAAATTAATTCGTCTAAAAATCAATTGCGGATGGTGTAATTAAATAAAATCGACTGGACGCCAAACTAATTAGAGATGCAAGGCAATTTCCCGTTGAACAATGTAACGCTGCGTTTTGCAAATTGTGCGCAAAACACACAATCGTGAAGAACTCAATTGCTAGTTTGCTGGCAACATATGCGACTATAACGCTTTGGTTGCTTCGCAAATTTTAGGAAAGGATAGTAAATATAGTAAATATAAACAGTGAAACAGTAAACTGTGCACACCTCTTCATTGGAGAGGCCAGTCGGATTGTTCCGGATCCGATTCGACCACCGAGTCAGTCTGGATTCGGATCATCCGCAGCCGGGTCGAATCGCATCTGGATTATCCGAATCTGAATCGAATCGGATCTGAATATATATTCCGATCCGGACCGATCCGAATGGCCTTCAACCCAATCGACTACGATTACAATTTGAATTCACTGTTTACCGCTATCTTCTGCTAATGACGAACAATCACGCGATGCATTTCGTGCAGCGGACCAAGGTGATGCACGTTTTGCGCAGTTTGATTCCCTGGAATGGAATCGAAATCAAGCTGAAAACTCTTTTCGTTTAAAAAAATGGAAAAAAGACTGATGCTGCTTTTTTCTGTTTAATTTCTTATTTTATTTATAAATATTTCACATTCAAAATAGTAACGGTTTTGCTGAAGGCATTTGCCTGTTTTCTGTCATTTTTTGGAATGGTATTTCTATAGGAATTTATTCATGCTGCTTGAATCATTTATTTGATGCTGAAAACCAGAGAACAGATGCACTTCAGTGCTCTTCAGAACAGTGCTTATCAAAAAAAAGAAAAAAAACAAAGATAAATTCTTGAACTGCTTCATCCACATCAACGACCGCCTTGCGGTGGCGCGCCACCAGCAGCTGAGCCTTGACCCCCCGCTCCAGCTCCAGCTCCAGCTCCAGTTCCAACACCGGCTCCGAAACGTCCGATGGGAGTTTCGACCCCACCTCCAACATTTCCACCAGCACCGGCCCCGCCTTGGCCTCCAGCACCACCACCTGGCATTTGCGCGCTCTGTGGAGTAGCCAAAGTTACAGTTTTCCGCCTCATTCGGGACCCCTTGGAACACTCACGGCGACACTCAGAGCGCAAACAGCGACCAGAATCCAAAAAGCTCTTGAAACAGTCATTTTCCTCCGATCGTCTAGTTTTGTCGGATCTGCAACAGTCTCCGATAAGAATAGAACTGAATTCGGTGGTGCGCCCGCGTTACTTTATATTCGTGCAATTTTATGGAAATGCCCGAGATTTCCCATCGCACCAACCGTCAATCGTCCAAGAGGATAATTACATGTTCATGTTGATGGATGCGAATTTGTGATAAGTCGAATCGTCGGCGTTGAGATTTTTTTGAATCTGTTTTTAATTATTTGTTTTGAAAACCAATTGACGACAGCTTTGCGCTATCGACCGATCGAGGCATTGAATTAAATGTCATTTGTTTTCAGAATCATTGCGATTGCCATCGAATTTCCATTGGAATATTCTGGAATGAAAGAGACGCTGACCCTCCAAAGTGAATTGCTACGAGTGCAAGCAGGCTGTTGAACTTTTGAGACAAATTGAGATTTTACGAAGAGATTCGAGTTGCTGCAGGCGGGTTCGGGGACAAAAACACCGACCCGAAGGAGGGGACAGGTGAAGAAGTTAAAGAAGGCTCTCAAGGCCGTAACTGTGGGTTGCCTATCTCGTAACTACCTCATAAATCCAACCACAAGGCTTCTTTTGTGTCTTTTGTGATTAAACATCAATCGAAATTTGATGTTTGAGTCTTTTCTTGAACAATAATTCGCGCCTGAAACATGTTGTTATTCCATGCAGTCGTCTCTCCCGAAGCGGACGCATTCACTCGATTGAATGCGTTCAATGTCATTTGACATTTGAACTGAGCAAAACCTCACCGCGCTTTGATTGAAAACATTAGTCGGTGCGACGTTGTGAAATATATCGAGAAATCTTCCAAAATGATTAAACGACCGAAAGTCGGCGACACTGAAGAAGAAATCCTGGAAATGCAGAAGGAATTCCTCGCAGAGAAAACGAAGAATGCGAATTTCTTGCCGGCTGCCAAACTGGTGAAAGTTGAGCGTACGTTGTTGTCGTGTGGCCGAAACAAGATACGACTAATGTTTTGATTGTTTAGCGAAGGGGCAGTCGCAGTTTGCGAAGAAGCGAGCGGCAGCTCGGCAGACGGAGCCCGAGGTGAATCAGCCTCCGGCCGCCGGTAAATTTGTTATCGGCGAAATCGTTGAGAGAAGTTCCGCAAGTGACGTAGGTGAGTCAACCGGTTCTCTCTCGCAGGCAAGCGAGAGTCATGAATCGTTTCCGAAAGCAGAACGCTTCGATCAAAATGTAAGTGCTGAGGAGCGGAGAGTACCTGTTGAGACAGAGCGGTTTCACAGAAAATGTGTTTTAGGTTAAATTCGACGCAGGCAGCAAGAAGAGCCTGTTTGCGCTGTCTCAAATGAAGAACTCAAAATCGAAGCCGGATCCACGCCCAACCACCAGCGCTTCGTCTGATCGCATGGATTGCTCAGCAGCTCCCGAAGATGCTTTCGGCGAGAAGTCATTTGTGATCCATAATTCCGAAGCGACAAATATTCACAAAGAAAATGTTGAGTTCCTGCAGAAATTCGACGAGCGAGAGATTCTGGATGAGCGACAACGATTGATCGATTCATTGGGTGAGTGAACGTCGCCTTGGAGCTTTTGTAGAGGACTTTTCTAATGGCCGCCTTCTATTCAGATCCATCACTCGTCAAATTCCTCAAGCAAAAACGAAAGCCAAACACGGAATCGATTGCGGAAGAGAAGCCAACACCGGAGAAGCGCTCGAAAGAGGTCTCATTACCGGAGCTACCCCCGTTGGATGTCCTTCAGAGCGAGAACAGCAGCAAATGGCTGAACTTCAATGTGGTTGAGAGCGCAAAACTTGAATGGATGCGAGATCTTCCGGGCAATTTGCCCGAGTTGAAGCCGGGGGAGCAGTACGAGGCGAGATTCGACTGGAAAGGGGTCCTCTTACCCTTCAGTTTGCAGGAGGAGAACTTCTCGAGGGAGTTGTACCTGCACGGAGATGACGCTCATCGACCGGGCTACACGCTCCAGGAGTTGTTCCGTTTAGCGAGGTAAGTCCTGCAAGTGCCAAAGCCGAGCTGTCATTCACTTCGAAATTATTACAGATCGACTGTGATCCAACAACGAACGTCGGCCATTGGCGCCGTTGGAGGCATTTTGAGCATTTACCATCAAGGCTTCTACGATGAAGTTCTTGATTTGCCGATTTCGAAAATTTTCTTTCTTTTGCGTTGCGCCTTCGATGACAACACATCCGCGATGCTGGAAGTCACGTCAAAAGCACTCTCGTCGTTGTTCTACAACGAGACGGATGAGGTTCGTGCATTTCCCAGGCAAATTAAGTGAACGAATCATCATCTCTGCCATTTTTCAGGTGCTGCTCGACATGACCTTCGACTGTTCCAATGACTTTGTCGTTCCAACTCTCGAATTGCCCAGCTCATCCCCTGCTCCACCGGACCTAAGCGAGAAGTTTTCCAATATGGACCTGAACAGCAGATCGAATGTCTTCCAGACGAATGTCGACGAGGAGGAAAGCCTAATGTCTTCCTTGAACGACTTTCATTTGGCCGAGACCGACCTCGTTCAGTGTATGCTGCGAACCAACATCCTGCAGCGGCTGTCGTACATTTTCTCGACGGTGCGTTTCGAAAACAGCACCCACTTGAATTGCGTGAAAATTCTGATTCGACTGGCCCGCACCAGTCAAACGGTGGGCGAGAGAATTATCTTCCACGACGCACTGCTCAAGGGGATTGTTCAGCTGTTCGGACTCAGCGTGGAAAATCTTGACGGTACGACCATTTGAGCTCCTTCTCGAAGTGTGGATAATTGAAACGGATTTATTTCAGTAAACTCACGGCGGCTTCACCACAAAACCAAGGTGTTCATCTTGAAGCTGCTTCGCGTGCTAGCCTCCTATGACGCCACCTACGTTAAGCGGTTGCGGTCACTCGGCTTGGACGACATTTTGAAGAGCTCTATTTTCGTTCAGGAAAACAGCATTACGGTTTGTGAGAAAAGCACAAGGAAGAGACATCGATTGAGCTAAAGTTGGACTTTCGTTTCAGATCGACACGGTCAAGCTGCAGGTCGAGGCTTATCGCTGCACCAAAGTGCTGATTTTCATCACCAAAAATGACGGATTGTTTGAGTGAGAATTTTTTTTTTAAATATTATTCAAATCAAACAAGGTGGAATGAATGATCGAATGATCATTCATGAAATTTGATAGAGTCAGGGTCCATATGCGCAATCGCACCAATCGCTGATTCATTGGGAGAGTCATTCACTAAGCACTACTTTCCTTCTTCTTCCAGCGAGATCCTCTCCGCTCTGCAATACACTTTGGAATGGATCTACCAGTTTCTGATCTTCGAAAACGCCGACCACTTCCTCTTTCGTCAGTGCACCTCAGCGCTGATTGCGCTCATCAACATCAAACCGATTGTCAAGTCTCATTTTCCGAAGCTTCCGTTGTGCTTTTCGAAATGGTTTCAAGCGGCCACAAGAAATGGCATCCATGATGTGAGTTCCTCCTCTTCCCCCCAATGACGTTCACTGATTTCCAACGGTTTTCAGCTCTCACAAGTCATTCTTCTGTCGACCAGTTTGAACGCAGTCCATTCCTCAAGTGAATTCAAGGACTTTCTCAGCGGCTATCTAACGCCATTCCTCTCCTCGAAGAGCTACTTGGGCCTCTGTGATGCGTTATGGTAAGCCCGTGAATCATCCACAAAACAAGAATATCCAAATCGATTTTTCAGCAAAACATCGCCACTGCTTTCGACGATTCGCCTCCGAGCAAACAAGCACGAACCCCTTCCGGACCTGAATTCAATTGTCGTCGATGCTCGAAACTCCCCAAAATTCATATTTTCCGAGAATTATTCCGTTTTTCTGCTGGAAAGCATCTTGCGATTGTCCCAGCGCACCGAAGGTCTCGAAAATCGATGGTTCAACGAAAGCCTTCGAACGTACATAACATTCACATCGCAAGACATCAATGCGAAACTTCCCGCTAGCATCTTTCTGCGATGGGAATTTCAATTCATAATCGACCTGCTGAGGTCATCAATTATCACATCGTCCATCGACCGCATGACACTGCTGAAATTGACCTACAAAATCATCAATCGGCTGACGGATCATCAACTGCATGATTTGCTGTTTCTGTTCAACAATATCGTCTTCAACGTTGATTACTATTCGCTTGGATGTCCCGTCACACGCGCCACCGTTGACAGCTGGAATCGCGTTTATTTGAAATTCTCGATCGAACAGTTCCTGAACAACAACCAGGTGAGTTCAAGACAGATAATTTCTGGGTTAAGATCCTTGAACGTACAGATCTCCTTTCAGAATTTCTCCACGCGACACATTTACAACTTTGACAAAGCGGTTGTGTTGCCCCGAGATTGGCCATGCATTCCATTGCTTGAAATCTACAAATGCTCGGACGGATCGCGCCGCATCCGCCGGGATCTTCCCGAGAAGGAGCTCGTTGAGACATCACTTTCGTTTTTCGCTTTGCAAAATATCAACAAAATCGATGTCATCTCACCGACCGAGCAGCTAATCTACACGATGATCGCATTTCTCGGCAGAGACAATTCGTTTTTGGAGTCACCGCTCAACGAGATTCTGACCAAATTCGTTCGTGAAACATTCTCCACATCCCAAAAATTCGATTTCGCGAAGAAATTCAATGGTGAGGCTGCCACCGGGGGGCATTCAGTCGACGATGAATCTTTAATTTCATTTCTTTCAGAAAATCTCAACTTCGAGAACCTCTACATGACCTTTCTGGATCATTTCCAAGGCACCAGCTACGGTGATCGGACATTCAGTGCGTTGGTGTTGGTGCCGTTGGCTCAAAAGTACGAGTTGAAATGGCGGTTGAGGGTTTGGTCGGAGCACGCTCATGTTTTCCGCTTCATCACTTGCACTGAGGAGGATGTGAGTTGATAATGTGACTCACCTCTCGGCAACGAACTAATAACCTTTCCATTCCAGCTGGTCGGAGATCTTTCAGACTATTTGAATCCCGTCGAGACCGACAAGACCTTGCTGAAGAGCTACCACCAAGCGCTGAACTCATACTTGCTGGTCAAAGACTCAATTCCGCATCGTATTGCCACTCATCATGTGGAGGCGTTCCGAGCATCGATGAGCTCACAGTGATATCGCTAGAGCGAATTTCGTGAATCATTTGTGTATTAATCTTTTGAATAAAATTAAATGCTTTTTAGATGAATCTTGTTTTTAAATGCGTAAATCCAGTGAGTCAATAAGTGATTAAGCCCTTCGGACGGGTTCATAACTGCTTCAGCTTATTAACGCCAATGACTGATTCATCAAAGTCAGACGGATTGTTGGAGAGCCGAGAATCTTGTTGTCTTGGACCAAATCGGATTCATCGGGAAAGAGAAGGCTATTCAATTTTCGGATACTTGCTTATCCGACAGACAATTCGTGAACACCGAATTCGATAAGATGGTGGTCATTTAGAGTTGCCATGCGAGTTATTAAAGGCTTGCACAATGCGAATCACGCCTTAACCACAACTCTCGATGAGCATCAAAAAACAGTACTATTGACACTGTGCCACTTCGTCGTATTTCAATTTAAATTATTTGTCCTTGTTGAAATTTGTGTATTATTTATTTTCAAAATGTGTTCGATTGACGTCTCAGCGGCGCACTCAAGCAAAGTGTTGCAACTCTTCGAAGGCTTTCGCGAGGAGAATCTCTTTTGTGACATAACTCTGATTGCTGGAGCGGATTTCAAAAGGTCTGCCCCAACACGTTCGCCATCCTCGAATTAGATTGAATGTTTTAATATTTCGCAGAATTCCCAGTCATCGAGCCGTTTTGGCTGCATCCAGTGGATACTTTGCCACGTTATTCTCGAAACGGACGAAAATCCCAGACAACGAAATCAAATTGGACCGCATTTCCTCAGATGCGCTAAAGCACGTTGTTGAATTCTGCTACACCGGCAAATTACAGCTCGCGGAGGAACATGTTCAGCAACTTTTCGAGGCAGCTGCCATCCTTCAGGTGAACTCACTCCTCGAGAATTGCTGTCAAATGCTCGAAGAGCAAATCGAAGAGAGAAATTGCCTGGCAATCAACAGCATTGCGCAGAAATACAATTTGGAGGATCTTTACGAAGTTTCGATGGCCTTCATTCGGACCAATTTCGATGTGATTTACGAAACGGAGGAATTCAAGGAGCTGCACGAGGATCATGTTTGGAGGATTCTCGATGAGTACAAATACTCGCAAGAAGAGAGCTTCTATGCGATGATGGCGTGGGTGAAGTACGATGTGTTCGAGAGAGAGGCCTTCATTCCGAAATTGCTGAAGACGATTCGCATGCGGGAGCTCACGCCACAAGTAAGTCCTTCGAATGAGTTTTCCGTGACAAAACATGAAATTTGTATCACTCTCAGTTCCTCGCCAGCGAAGTGGAGGAGATTTGTAGACGAAGCAATTGCCAGGAACTGCTCCTCGATGCTTTCAAATGGCACTGCTTGGATGGTAAAAATAAGACGATTCCCGTCCCGCGGAAAATGAACGAGGCTCTTGTGATCGTGAGTGGTCGTGGCGTGACCATGGAATACTGTTCGCATTCGAACGAATGGGCTCTTCTGGGGGAGTTCGATCAATTGCGAACAAACTATGCGGTCGTAGCGGATGAAAATCACATTTTCATTTTGGGGGGCCGCCGAGGGACGGAACGATTGAATTCGGTGTGGGTGTTGGACACAATTACAATGGAGTTGGCGGAACTGGTTAGCATGAAGAACACGAGAACATCTCCGGGAGCCATCATATTGAATGGAACTCTGTACGCTGTTGGTTGCGAGGAGCTGCATCGATCCTCGGTGGAGCGACTGGATTTGTCCATGAAAGACCTCGAGTGGGAATCGGTCGCCAAAATGAACGACTACCGATGTCGGCTCGGAGTCGTTGCCCAAGACCATCTCTTGTATGCCGTCGGCGGTTTTGACAGCTTCAACAATCGCTATCTCTCGACCGCCGAAAAGTACGATCCATTCAGCAACGTTTGGACGATGGTGGCGCCGATGAATGTGGCACGATCCGATTTCGGCATCGCTGCAATGAAAGGATTCGTCTACGTGGTTGGAGGCCAAAAGGACGATCTGTCCAAGACTGAAACCGTCGAACGGTACGATCCAGTGGAGGACAAATGGACTTTGGTGAGTCATCCACTTCCACACATCCAAATTCCGTTCTCATCTGTTTCGTTCACAGCTCTGCTCGCTGAGTTTGGCTCGAAGTCACATTGGTGTTTGCGTATTCCACAACCGAATTTTCGCTGTGGCCGGACATTTCGACGAGGAGAACAAAGTGAAAATTTTCGAAAAATACAACGCGGACAACGATCAATGGACCCTGATGCCAATGCTGGAAGAAGAAATGGACGTGACGGCACTCGTCGTGACCAAAAT
>JANSTV010030002.1:0-15795 GCA_027564135.1 Lestremia cinerea
TTATGACAAATCAAGTGGAGCATTTGGGACATTGGAATAGTTGTCAGTGGGTGAATCGCATACGGACAAGCCGGGGCCAGAAAAAGAGCCATCGTTGGTTCTTCGCCCAATGATTTTTTGAGTGTGTATGCCGTGCCATGCCGTCTATTATGTGTGTTTTGGTATTGTTTTTATGGTTTCGTTTGTCGGTTTGCTTTGCGTTGAAGTTTTTTATGCTTTCAAACGAAACGAATTATTATCTCTATTTCGGAGTAACGCGAGCAAACAAAACAAACGACCAAACGAGTAAAGTATCAAACAAGCAAACGAGCAAACGAGTAAACGCGCAGACGAGAAGAAAAAGCTCTCCGACCGGCTTTTTGTGGTATCCTATTTGTGTTTGAATCTTTGTGGTTTCGACAACGAAGACGACGATGACAACGTATGTGGGTCGGATCTGGTTGGTCATTATGTTTTAAGTTATTCGGACTCAGTTGTTGTTTATTTTACATTTAGGGCTGGCATAAGCTGGCCAAAATAAAAACATTGCTTTGCCGATACCAATGCCAGAGGCTTCGAATGAAAATTATGTAAATTTTCGGTTAATACAATCCGGTATCAATGTTGTAAATGGGCACCTCTTTGAATTTGCCTCAGCCATTGTGGGTCGAACAACCGATTAAAAATATCCTTTCTCCGTGCGGTAGTTAACGTCTCTGCTTCCTCATCGGCCGCTCGTGCGTTCTCCAATGTAATGACAACTTGATTGCATTCTGGCCTGGTTCGGCCCGACTCGGCCAGATTCGGTTATCCGAGAATATACTTCTGACAAAAGTGTGCTCGATTTTTATAATCGAAAGCACAATCGATTAAAAATGGACAATTGAAAAGTTTTGGGATTTCGACTGGGGTGATTCCCATTGAGCCGATTCGATAAGTGAAATCATCAATGGGCAGAAACCTCTTTCGAGGCCGAGCAACGTTGAATGGCAAATGAGCAGCCAACCCGCCTAGCGAGACGGATAATTTTCCATTTCGATCGAATTTCATCGCAATGAAATCAAATGAGCAAATCTCGAATTATTCACGCTTTGTTAAAGACGTATTTGGGACATTCCAAGCATTTCGATCCTTTCGATCATTTCGATCGGCCGCACAGCGTTGACGAACCCGATTAACTCGATAATCCATTTAAATCAAACTGAACGATTTTTTAATGTCATCAAATTGAATTTAAATGTTAATTTCTGGTGGAGTTCAGTCGTCTGCTCTTCGCCATTCATCAATTTCATTGTCATTGAATTGAAATTACACTTTTCGAACTCATCACCACATCCATTGCTCGCATCATCGCCAAAATTTTCTAGCTCGACGCTCTCCACCAAACAGCAGTCTGCGATAATAAAATAGCATCTTTATTTCATCATCAATTTCGGGTTATAAACTTAAAGAGTCAAAAAGTTTTCGCTCGTTTTCCCGACATTCCGAATACTACCTCCTAGTTGCCTTCGAACGTTTTCCAATTGGATATATAAAATAAATATTAGATGAACGAAAACGAAGAACAGAAATTTTATTTGAACGGAAAAGAAGGAAAAAACGAGAAAAATTGAAATTTTCAAACCCGAATTCAATTCAAATGAAAAGTTTTTCCGCACCGAACATTTATTTTAAATTAAAATCGTTGGCAAAATTGGCTTTGGGGCATTTGATGCTTTCAACGAAACACATCGAGGACTGAATGGTCTGTGTGTCGTTGTGTTTCTGTTTGTATGTATTTACATTGCGACGGAAGCACCGCCACCAACAAAGGCGGATCAGTCATCAGTCGTCACTTTTATTTGTTGAGGATGTTTCAATTATTTTTCTGCGTTTCATCAGAATGCAATTGAATGAGAGCGAATTCGATCATGTTTGCTGTCGATTGAGCACATCGACGCAGGGTGGAAGAGTGGAAAATTGATGACCGAAATGCGTACGTTCTCGAATGCGATGCGTAACGCCTGCGATGAAATGAAAATATTCCGTAATTCGTGAGATTGTTCGCATGCAAAATAAGTGCTTTGTCAACCCACACAGCCTACCGACGTGATGCGAAGTGAGAAATACGATTTTTGCTTTGACAACCTTCGGCGGCACACAATGGAGACATCACAAAGAGCACACTTTGATTTTGAAATGGGGAAATGCGTCGATTTTGTGCGGAGGGTGCATTGCATGAAGTTGTAAGGAATATTGAACAGCCTTTATCAAATAATAACAGTGATTGTTTCGTCTTTTCGCAGTCGCTTCAATCAAACATGGTCGCAGACGTAAGCTCACACATGGGCATGTGATGATAGGCGGAATGTTAGTGGAATTAGAAAAGCGAATTCGAAATCGCTGAAATATGTACAATTTGAGGCATGTTCACGTACGGTTCGGGCTAGGGGACTAAAACCATTCCCTGTTTAGATGCCTCAGTTTAGAATGATGATGCGAGTGAAATGGCATGGAATGAATGAAATAAAACTCATAACCAAAAATAGAAATGAAGAGGAACCAGCAGACACTAAGCCATACCCATCGCTTTCGAATTGAATTCACATCGAAAAATGTCTCGCACAAGATTCATTCGAGAGATAAAAGGTTTACAAATTAATTTACCGTACCTTTGGAAATCCTTTAACATTTTATTAATACGAAATGTTATGTGATACACAATTTGATCGCATACACACACACAAACACACGCAAAATAATAATAATGATAATAATGATGATGATTATTATTATTGTTAATAATAAATGCCATTGTATCGAGTCGAGAATGTGTATTGTGCTTTGTCCTCGATCCGCCCATCTGCCCGCCTCCTAGCAAACGTACTTAAATCGAATGAGTTAATTGCCATACAAGCAATGCCGGTTCATTGTGTTACGGTGTGGTGCGGAACGAAGCGGTGCGGCAAGGCAGTGCATGTGTATTAAGCCATTGCTGTTAATTGCGGTTAATAGAATTCGGTGTAAATACGATGATGTAACTGATGCCGGAGAGAATGAGGATAAAGGCAATACAAATCACCATTGCTTCAACGAATCGTTTCGAGGAAATATTGATCTTTTTAGCGATGGCTCGACAAAACAGGCATGCCCGCAGGGGAATGAGGAAATGACAGCCAACAGGCGATAGCGCAAGGGGCAGGTCTGAGGGACCTCAAAGCCACAAGAATATAAAACCACTCTCGTGGATGCCAAAGATTGCACAAATGTTGGTGCTTTGGTTTCGTTAGTAAAATGAGAGCCAACAAGCATCTTGCTTGAGTTTGATTAAAACTTTTCAAAGTTTGCAACTTGTAAAAGTCATTTCGACAAAATAAATTTGATTCAATTACGGAGTTCAATTATACATTCGGCACGTATACTATGAGCGGGTGTGTGCATGTGTATCTGTAGCGTTGGTTTGGGTGCACGGGGAGACGGGTGGGCGAGCTGGTGATGTGCGATTTCTCAGAGTGTTTATGAAAAGGCCATGAATCATAAATGAAGTGGAGACCACTGGATAATAAATGACATTTGGCCAATCAACAAATCCAATTCCGATCACGGAGTTCATTAATTGAATTGCTGTTCTTATTAATGTGTTATTGATGCGAAACAGCAGACCCACTCAAATGAAATTCTCAAAGATTTCTTCATAAATTATCCAACAAACAATTAAATTAATATTGAATTGCGGCAAAAAAGACGCAAGGCGGCAGATGTCGTCCGTTTCCATCGCATGAGCTTTTGATCGAAAGCGTGGTCGTTGACAAGTTTTTGCGACAAAGCATTAACATTGTGTGTGTGCGTGCATGCTTGTGGGTGTCCATTTTTCTCCCGCTCAACGCATGTGTGCCACCACATGCGGCCTCCCAACAATCGAATTAAAAACCAATTTTCGGTTCGTCTTTAGCAAAGCTAAAACAAAACGATAAATCACGGGATTTCAATATCGAAACTCAACAGATAGCAATCACATCATCCATTTACATTCTTTTGATCTACATTTTCGAATTTGTTACGCAACACGAGTCATTTGCGGAATAATCATGGCTTGCTTTCGAATGGAAGCCAGTGCATGGTCTCATTGCCAAAGAGGGCACTCGCAATTACATACCAAATTGAGAGCGGCTCGTCAATTTCTTTCGTATTCCTCATTTCCACTAGCGAATTTTGTGGCGAGCTCAATTATTCAACAATAAAACGATAGAAAATGCGAGAGCCTGAAAATATTACAATATTTTTTCAAGTTGATTTCGTGGGTGCAATTGCACATACATCGTCGACAAAGACGACGTACAGCAGAAGAAGAATGATGTATGTGCGCTTGAACCCACACCCAACGGAGTCCACATCCCACACACCATCAAATCAAACGGATACTATAGCAAAAAACACAGGGGTGAAACAATGAAATATGTCATTCCATTTTGAAATGAAATTCTATTTTTGTTTGTTTCCTGTTTTTCCAAGCAAGTCACATAAATGGCATGGATTTCGTTTGTTATTCCGTTTCCTCATTGATTTTTGCATTTTTCGTGCAAGCGTAAGTGGTCGCTTGTTTGGGAGCTCATGTCGGTCGTGTTGTTTTGTGTTGATTTGCCTTTTCCCGGTGGCTCCCCATCCAGTAAACGTTTCGCTTATTTGAAAATGGCGGAATTGAATTTCAATTGGATTAAGCAAGTGCCGGCTGAATTGAGAGCTTATTTCCGGTGGCCATGTTTGCTTTAGTATTTAGCCAAAGGCGGGGCAGTCGGAAGACGAAGGAAATCGTTCACCATCTATTGAGCCGCGTGCACGAGAGAATGGGCGCCTGTCGTGCGGGGGATTAATCGAAATGAATAACTAATTTATCTTAAGAAAATCATCATCCGAACAGCAACAACCTAATCATCATTCAGAATGTACAAAAAGCCACAGGAGATTTGCGCCGTGAATCCTTTTTCGTCAAGCAGAAAACATCCGGCAAAATTGCTAATTTCAATTTTTCCAACAATTTACCACAAATTATTCAAATCTTCTCATTCAGCATCGCAGGGCGAATCGCAGTCATTTTTGCCTTTTGAATTTTTCATTCAGCAAACATTTCATTAACATTTATTCTCAAACAAAAACATATTAACAATGTCGACTTTGGATTTTCTGAATGTTGGTTTTGTCTTGAAAATTATTCCATAAAATTACACGGCATGTCGAAGACGATGAGCGTTGAGCACGTCCTTTCGGATTTCTGCTTGAGCTTTCGACTTGGAGTTTGAGGAACTCATAATTTTGATATTTCAATAGTCGACTTGGAGCAGATTAACTAACGGTTAACTGTCGACAAACTGATGACCAACTGACTACCAATTGCAGGTGAATTGCAGTCGAACTACATATGCATAGACGAATAAAAACACGCGTGAAAACAGTCCACGAGAATCGTCAATAAATCAGGTTTGCTAGTTCGGTTAGACCGAAATTTACAAAGCATGATGCCAAGAAAGAGAGGAGAAACATCGAATATTTTTAATTATGGTTTGACATTTGGTTTAATTGTCATTGTTTATGGCATTGCCAATGCGACGAAAAATCCGCTTCGTTAACAACTCGATTCGTTGATTCGGCCAATAGTCCCGACTTCCAGTCACAAACACCTCATGAGCTGTTCGTGGTCAATCCCCGACCAGCTCAGTCCGCGAGCTCGTCGTCAGTCCAGTTCAGCCCTGAATGTGCCGCGAGTTCAGCTCGCGAGGGGTTAGTTCTCGAACAATTCGCGGCCAGTTTAGTTTGCGAGCTGTTCGCGGTCAGTTCAAACGACGACAAACAAGAGGCTGACGACGACGTCGTTGCAAAGTATTTATACATAATATTGTATTCCAGTAAAAATTCAAATGTATTCAAGTACAGTGGCGTGAGCATTACATTCTCGAGACGTGCACTTGAATGGTATCATCAAAATAAGATTTTCCTTTTGCCGCTTGCCGTCCACATTATTATTGGCAGAAGAGGGACCACCGTCTTTCTAAATGGCAATAACATTTCGTTCATGGCTCAGCGACACTGTACTGGCTCATTATTTTAACGATAATGTTTTGCTTACTCCGCGCGCGGCAACCCTATCATCATCCCCACCACTATCACTACCATTGCCGTTATCCTCACTCGCCCTACAGTTTACGTTCCACCAACAACACGGTTGTTACATTGATTGCACAACAAGTGACATTTCTGGCATCAAAAAAGTAGCAAAATTGGTTCAAGTGATCATCCAATATCATTCGTAATGTCTAACCATCATCGCTTTCTGCCATTTTCGATGAGGGTCTCGGAGCCGAGAATGGCACACCGGCATGCCAAACGACTTAAACGCCAATAACGTCGGTGAATTTTCGGGGGCGCAAAATCATTATTTGCTGCTGCTGAAACTGTTCATCGGCAGAGCAGCTAAATTGTTTCTATTGTTTCCAAAGTAGCCGACCGACAGAAAGGCGCCCGTCCTCAGCCGTGCGAGTAGACAAGCCATTCAAATTCAGTGCTCCAACTGGAAAATGGGTTACAGTTACAAGCAAGCAGGACGAATGGCATACGGTTAATTGGTGCAGCGATGGTCGAAGCCTAAAAACGAAACGACTGTTTTTTTTTCACTTGAAATTCGTGTCCCATCGTGAGGCGATCTGGAGGCTACTACAACGATCGCCTTTCTCGTCTTTCCACCATTCAATTTGTCAGTTGCTGGATTTTGTTGGTGGAATGTCAGCAGGAAGTTCCGGTCATATATGCGCGAAACAGTGGCGTCCAAATGGTAAATTGAATATCAATTATTGAAAATGCAATCGAGAAAGAGCTGAAAACAGTTAGGCCGCCGTATCGGAACGTGGCCAACCAATCGGATAATAAACGAGTAGAAACAAAGTGCTGTTTGAATTTCGTTTAAACTATGGCTACGTGTTCGACTAGTTAACGGTACTTCAGATCATTCGAAAGTTGGAAATGGTTCAATTAGAGTGGAGTCGAATCGAGTCGTGTCGAATCGAGTCGTGTCGAGTCGAGGCCAAATCAGATATCCCTGTCCAACATAATAGGTAACGATAATCATAAAACGAAACAATATGGAACTTTTCAAGTGGCTCTTCGAGAGCGTATTGTACGCGATAGCATCCAATGAACAACAACGTTGCGAATACATTGGTAAAATGAACATTTCCGAGCAAGAATCTATTCATTTTCTGGAGCAATCAGCGTCATATGACAATTTATGTGGAAACATTCGAACTGGTCGATTCGATACGATTCAATTTCGATTCAATTCGGCTCAATTAAGCAAACGTTGGTCCAAGTGTTTTTGGCAGAAAATGATTGAATACTTTGCCCGACGTACGACGTGCATGATTCTCGCCGTGCCATAAGCCGTAGCGCAGCCCATCAATCTCGAACGTCAAACGAAAATCATAATATTTGGTTTTTTCAATTTCGACAAGAGCAACTACGCAAATATCCGTACGAGCAAGCATCGTCTGGGATTTTGCCAGTATGCCTGTCTCAAGCGAAATGCTGAGCAAACGCACCGACACGAATGAACCCATTCATTGTGAATTCTTGAAATAGTGTAAATACCGCAAATACCTTTTCGTTGCTGGCGAGAAATTGTGTGAAATTGTTTGCGATCTTGGAATTTATCATTTTCCATCGATGTGCCGCCGTCGTGGTTCCCGTAACCATTACCGTTACCGTCACCACACAGTCATGGCGTGTGAGATCGTCGAACAAGTTTTTTGACTTTAAAATCATTGTCGTCGAGACACAGTTGACAAAACATACAAAAGCCAGCGATAAAACCATTCCAAAAGATTTAGCTTCAAATGCTCGACGCCATGCCCGTGAATGGATTTTTATGTTGGAATTTAAATTAATCAAAATCCATAATCCCCACTCACATCGCCAAACACACACATACACGCACCCGCATGCCGAGCGGCAAGCCCCCGCACACTCAAAGAGTTTCATAACTTTATTTCTGGTTCGTGTGACATTCTGAATGCGATTGGACTTTTTATGTCTTGTCAATCCAATTCGGTCTTTCGCAAATCGCAAATCGCAAATCGCAAACCGATTTTCGGCGTTCTTTTCATGTTTCGCGTTTAATGAAAATCCCTCGAGGGCAACAATCCACCGTAACCGATGCCGTACCAACGGACCCGTCTTCGTCTCTGTCTGCGTCAGCGATGTCAGCTGAGGCACCGCTACTGCTGCGCCAGAGCGTCGTATAGCCCCAGCAATCCCGTGCATCGAAAAGTCAATGCCTTATTTACACAGAACCTGGTTGGGTCATTTCGCAATACCGTTCCAAAAATAATTCACCAAAAATGGTTTGTTTGAGGGACGCCGTCGTCCAAGCGAATCGACTCAAATCGAATTCAATTCGAAACCGGAATAAATACCACACGGAATGGCTCTCACGTCGTAACTTTGGCGAATTGATTTTCGTTTTATATCGTTTTATTTCGTCTTATCCCGTTTTATTATTTCGCCAACGTCGTTGGCATCATCCAGGGGTGGAGGGAAAATAGGGATATCTTCGAGGCTTGAGATTAACTTGGCATCCTGTCTTGTCGACTGGACAGATCGATGTTTTATTAAATATCTATTATGGCTTTAATGCCTCCATTGATGCCGCTCGTGCTCAACGGCACACTCAATTCACAATATTTACACTTCATTTTCCACGCACTTGCGATTCTTGTGCCTTCGCCTGGGGCATAAGGATTTCATTTTCCAGTTTATTTCGACATTTCGTCGCAGTCACAAAATTATGCTCATCTGGCGTAAGGCAACCGTAAAAGATGTTCCTTGTCTTTCCATTCGAAATAAATCGAATGACCTACGCGTTCTGCCTCTGCGACAAGTGTCGTTAAAAGTCTCGCGAAAGATATCCGTGAGCCAGCTTCGAAGTTGAATCTCCAGGGAACATTTTTCATTAGGAAAGTTCTCGTCGCATCGCATTTGCGCCGTTGGAGGATACCAGTTACTGAATCATGAATTGACCCTTACAGCTTTTGTTGGGACACAAAACGTTTTGGCTGGCGCTCGTGTTCTTCGACGATGTGGTCTGCTGCTGCGAGATGTAGCAACCGAAATGCAACCCATATGTTTTCACTTAAAGAAAACAAGTGAAAGTGGATTAGGCGCGATGCCAACAGCGAAATACTCAATCGCTCGCTTTTCGACAGGCACGGAGAGACAGAAGGGGAGAGAAACAGTCCGATTTCGGGAATGGAAATAAGAAAAAAATACAAGAGATTTGAACAAAGAAATTAAAATGTATACTTACTGTTTGGATATCACGTGAACGTGATGAGAATTTGCAAAAAAAAGATAACGGGGAGCGACCATCCATCCCTCTTAGGAACGATCCCAAAAACAATCCAAAGAACTTTTCAACATGGATGCGTCTGCATCACATCGATTGACGTATGGGCTATCACACCTTACTGGAGCGACCGTTCAAAGAACATCGCGAAGCGAAAGCATTGCAATTCAAGACTTGACGTTGAATGCCAGCGATGAATCATTCCGATCGACGACCGCCTATTTCATTTCCCCGGCAGAGGAAACAGGGACTCATGTTCCGCCCGTGCTCCAATCCAGCGCGAGGCATGCACGAAGCTCTGGTTGCAGCGAGATTTATTTTCCGTCCGAATCGAAATCATGTATTTACGTGAAAAAACTTTTTACGAAACGCACACGCGATGAAATGTAACCTTCGACGGCCGAACCGAAAACAAAAACAAAACAAAATAGTTTTTGTGTGTTTGCCACGGGGATGATTTCTTTTGTGTTTGAATGTTATTTTGTCACCGGCATTGTGTTTGGACGAGTCATGCATGCATGTCGCCACATGTAACCCCTCTTTCTGTTTGCTGTTGTTTTCTCTTCTCCCCAGCAGCCAGCTGAACAGCATTCCAAAACGTTAAATTGCAAAATTTGTTGCTATTGATGCCTGCGATCGCGTATACACAAACGGACCAGTCCGATCCTTGAGCCATTCCCCCGAAAAGCGTTGCTAGTTGCATTGTTTAAGCCTCTTTGTCGTGATTCATGTCACACTATCGCAAATAAACCGACATACATGCCACATAAATCGGTGTAATATTGTCTGGCATGAATTGAATTTTCTTTTAATGTGATGCTCGTATAGCAATCAACGTCACTGTTACCGTTGCCCTCGCCGGTTCCGTCATCGTTACCATCATCGACTTTGGCATCGTCATCGACGTCGTCGTCATTGATTGCATTATTATTTCCTATTTCCTCAAATTATATTTCACTTTCTCCATTCGAATTTCGGGGGAAAGAAGCCCATCTCCACCGTTGAAGCGAATTGTGGCCAGAAAATTGTGGTATGTTTTGAATTTTAAATCATGATGCTTCAAGTGTTTGAATGAATGACATTTCGCCTGGAAGGAAAATGATAAGTTTTTTCGGAGCCAGGAATCACATGAAACGTAGGATCGCTGCGAGTTGTACCGAAATGAATTACAATTGTTGGGGCTCAGCTTCAAATGGGAAATTCATTGGTCTTCAAGCCGACTGGATTTGGAATTTTTATGCACTGCATACGAGGCATGCGGCGCATATTCAATTAGATATTGTTTGACCTTTTTCCAGTTCCGTCACAAAAGTTAGGGTTAATAACTTTTACAGCCCACCAATTTTGACGAACTGGAGCTCATTCGAAGCGTATTATACCCATCTTGACGACAATTGAGGTTACACCACCCTCCTCCCTCCCTCCTTGAGGTAAAGATGGGTGTGGGAAACCCCCAAATATTAAAAAAAAAAAAACATTTTTCCATAAAACTCCGCCAATAACTATTTCTGTGTTGAAATATTTTAAAAAGGGGACCCTCAACCCAATAACCCCTGAAAGCTCTGATTTGGCCCCAAAAACTTGGTTTTGGTTATGCACCGGGAATTTCAATTATTTGAATTCTGAAGCGAAATTGAAATCATAACGTTAAAATTCAGGGGCAATTTCAATTGGACCTCAATTATGTTTGATAATTCCCCGCTTGTATTCTTTCCATCTTGTGATTGTTCGACTGAAATGGCCGTCTCGGAAATGAGCAAGCCTTGATGGCGAGAAATAAAAAAAAAACAGAAATTGTAAATTGGATTTCACCCCGATACAGAAAACAAACCAATTGAATGAAAAAAACCAGAGAAAATATTAAAATCACTTTTCACGCATTTGAAGCGAACTGCCATCAAAGCAGGCCAATGTTATGCATGTGATATAAATCATCTGAAATATGAAAATGATGATGGCATAATTGCTCATCAAACGTAACTGAAATTGTTATACGCGGCCGGGAAATCGAACTCTCGACGATTGCCGCTCGCTTCTCGTTGTTTGTTTTTTGCTGTACATTGCTCTCTGATGAACGGGGAAATCTAATAAAGAAATTTTATTTGATGTGCCGTACATTCATTGTGCATTATAAGCAGCATTTTAGTCTGTTATTCTCCTGTCGTAATTACGGAAACGGGATCAAACACTCCAAACAAATACATTTTTAATTCGACTAGAAATATGAATACAATTCCGAATTTCTATTTTATTGCCTGCTTTCACACAATGGATGGTAAACGATCGACCCGACCCGACCCATATGGAAAAAGGGCAAATGGAATGAAACATTGTTCATACACACACACACACACACACACACACAACACACACAATCGCAAAGGCGCTGTATGATCATACATACATGTGCGTGTGTGAGTGTGTGAGTGTGTTAGTGTGTGTGTGAGTGTGTTAGTGTGTGTGTGTGGGTGTGTGTGGGTGGGTGTGTGTGGGTGTGTGTGGGTATGTGTGTATGAACAATATTTCCACTGGACAGCTTGCACAGGTTTTACTGTGGTTCTTATGATACAGAAATCATCAAAAATCAAACCACACATTTCTGAAGGGTTTTCTGTGCGTTTTGCGAAGCAATCAAATTGCTCGAACGATTTTTTTCATTTTCTTGTCGGAAAATGTGTACGAGAACTCCTTCGTCGGTTTCTGTCGTACCGGCAAATAAAAAGAGCCTTTCCAGAGTTGAAATGAAACGTTATTCTCGAAATCTCCTTCGTCGATGTCAAAGCTTTGATCATCATTTCACCAAGGCGAATGGCAATCGTATCGCGTTATTGACATTTCACCGTTCGCACACACGGTTCGATTCTCTTCATATCAGTTTCGTTGTTTTCTCCACTTCAATCGTCTTCCTGTTTCTTTTTTCACCCGTGCGTTCTATATCGCGTCAGCATCGGTTTCTGGTATTCCTATTCCTACGGAAAATTTAAAAGGAAAATTGGATAGCATTTTCCATACTAAAAATTTCACGCTATGAAATTCCACTTTTTCTTCAGCAGATCTTTCAGCTTTCATTCTCGATGAAATTTCCTCTGCAATATATATATATATATATATGCATGACACGGAGCCTCGCAAGATCGCACCAATCCACCCGGAATCAATCAGAGATTGACCTTGCAATTGGGATTCAGTTAGGATCTGAATTCGAAACTTTGCAAACACATTCATCGGCAAAGATTCAATTTACAATGACATTATTAGTTGTGTAGTTACCATGGCCTCAAAACCAACTCTACGATTGCGTGCGTGCGTACATGAATGTGTGCATAACAGAGGCACATCACACGAATTCACGCGGCTGCAATTCGTTACATTTCGGATGCAATCAATCTTTTCAGATGAAAATTACAAATTACAATTGTTGAAATCAACATTCCATTCATTCCTGCTGCTATTGCTATTGCGATGAATTAATGTTGACATGGTGAGTACATTCATATTCATCGAAGGCATAAGCATTGAGTTGTGTGAGCTAAGCATGGGCTTGGTATCGAGATTTGGGCGTAGATCTGGATTGACACATCGAGAATGACCCGAAAATTGTATTTTGTTGAAATTTGATTGTGAAATCATGATAGTTTCATAGAAACTTCGCATTTAAAATGCGGTGTGAATATTCGGTCATCAATGGCGGCGGTGGTGATGGTGGTGATGGTGGTGGCTTCGAAAATAGATTTAGGATCTGCTATCGAGACAGCTTGCCAGCGGACATGATTTAAATGGCTCTGTGGAAAATGGAAACACACCACCATCGACTATCGGTTCTAGTTGTAGCGAATGAGAGCACAAAAAGGGTCGTTTTGTTTCAACCGCTTGGATGTGTGATGAAGGCATTGTTGTTAAACTAAAGGATAGAATCAATTCGTCTTTCAAAGGCAATGGGTGGCTGGCTCATCACACCGATGGTTGACGTTCACATCTGGTAAAACCACATTGGCGACAACCTTAATTTCATGTTCGCAAAAGCCATTATGTAGATTTAGCGCATTTCAATGTTACAATCAGCAAAATCAACAACTGTCCGCCTCGAAAGGAAATGCCAACAACAAAATGAATAACTCACAGGCGGACAAAGCGAAACGAAAAAAAATTCTTACAGAATATTAATCACTCAAATCAAATTGAAAAAATAAATCAGTAGAAAGTGTGTTTATACATCATTCACATCCCCTGGTGGGGTATGCGGCACAAGACAGGCCACCAACAGCGCTTCGTATTGTTTTAATGTTATCCATAAGTTGAACATTTTTGAGAATTCATTTCGGCAATCAAATCGAAACCATTGAGACTGACCAATGGCAGCATTCCACATTCGATGATTGCATTCCTTTCTTTTTAGATGAACATATTTTTTTAACTTTTTCTTTTGAATCGCTTAAAACTTTCCCGATTGCTGGTTTAGTTCATCAGTCCAAGCGTGGTTAGTGTATGCTTTCGATTGCTTTTTGTTGCTGCCGAGGCAGCAACTGCAGGGTGGAAAGCCAATGAAAACTCTCAAATCCACAAGATATTCTCGTGCTTTGATTATCGATTCTCCCCAAAAGAAATCCTCAATCGAATTCAATCGATTCAATGTGACCAACCAACCCCCGTCCGACTCATTCCACAATCAGCCAAGCAAGCCATGGGCCCTGTCCGCAAGGCGAGCACCGAATTCATTTCCATTTGGAAGTTGTGAACAATTCCTTGATTTTGTGAAAATTGAATTTTCATACAGTTAAAAATCACACCAACTTTGAGCAACTCAAACAAAACCCCCGTTGCTAGATGCTATGCGAGCGGTGGCAATGGACGGTAGTCGATATCACTCGAAAGAAACAGTGGTGCGGCTAAATAACGAAGGTGAATTAAAATAAAACAGTTCACCGCTCTGAGCCAACTGAGAATGTTATTTGAATTTGCGCTCGAGCGACAATTGAAGATGAAACGCAAATTTGCACAGAATTGACAAAGTGAATGGCGAAGTCAGTGTTTGTGTTAACTGTTAAAATGATGGTTTCGTATTAACATAAATGATCAATACGATGTGTATCATCGCGAGCAGACAAGCGGACGAGCAAAAGGCGAGGGTAAGAGATGGGGCAACGCTCTGATGACTTTACAACCATTTATTATATTTACGTTCAGAATTTGGCGACTCATAAAATTTAATATGAACCGTTGAAACAAACAAAGCCATCTGATGAGACATTGGCGAAGACATAAGGTTTTATCTGGTTCTGTACAGCATCGTGTACGCTCAACGGCAAACCGAAGGCCTTCGGATTGCGGATGCTCGGGTACAAGAAGGACGCATACAATGTGGCTGAGCTCATTTTTGAGCTGGAAACGAGAAGTAGGTGCCATATCGAAAAACGAAATGCAATCAGAATTTTTACGATTTCATCGTCGGCCTTTCAATCGCATCGATACCGTAATGCGATAATTTCGTCGAAGAATCAATACAATGAACATTCCCCAGCGATAATTACATCTTGTCTCGACTATTATTTCATAAAGTCATTTTACATTTTATGCCTTTCATCGGATCGGAAAAATGTCGCTCAATTTTGTTCAATCTTTACGACTTCATTTTTACTGAATTCTCCGCGAGAAATCATTTTCAATTCGATTACGTGATAACAAGCTCTTCTCCTCTTTCTATTATCAACAGCATCACCACCGCGATTGCCAGCGGCAGCGCCATGACTATCACCATCACCACCACCCCGAACCCAATCACTAATGAAGAAGCTCTTGAATCCACGAAGGCGACAAAACACTGGCACTTTCTTTTCCGTTGAAGCATTCCAGTTGCCATCATCCAAACAAATACTCTACCTGGGAATGAAACGTCAATGCACTGAAATCTTTCCAAACCGTCCGCAAATGGGCGATCCGAACTATTTAGGCGCTAAAACTTTTTCCAAACCCAAAGACCCTTTAGAAAGCATGAGGTGCCAGTGCAAAAGAGGATGTGCCTGAATGTGCTTGCATTGTGTATCAGTGGGTGTTCAATTGCACCATATGCTTGCGCTTGTGTCTCTGCGTGTGTGTTGAGATACGACTTTAACCCTGTGACTACAATTCGGTTGTTGCTCATCGACTTTTGATATTAGTTTTATTGAGAATCTGAAGTTAGATATATAAAATAAATGTCAAGAACGTGGCGGGGCGTCAAGCCCTCTAGGGAAATCTTCTTTGCACGGAACTGTTACAGTAACAACAACAACAACAAAGTTGATGTTGGTGACGGCAATAGCTACGTCGGATGATAATGACGCTCGAGATGGTAGCTCGGGTTGCAGAGGTACTGTCAGCAGCGACAATAACAACAAAACCAACAGAAACAGATTTTGTAGAAATCGCTAAAAAAAAGGAAATATCGCAGCTCGAAACCAGAAAGACAGAAA
>JANSTV010030113.1:0-15787 GCA_027564135.1 Lestremia cinerea
AACATGAATTATAACAAATTTGGGACAATTGCTTTTTGCCGATGATTCCGCTTGGCGACAGCGTTGACACAAGACGGCAAAGAAACAAGTGGGGAAAAAAACCCAGCCTGAAATGTTGATGTGATCGATCGGACTCGTTTAAAACGCTTTGACAGACTTTTACTTCGCCATCGAAGACAAGGCATTCCTTCCGCGGCATGGAATTTCTCGACTCAAACAAATGAGCGACATTTGACGACTGATTTCAATGCACCGTTGCATTGATTCGGGGCGCCGATGAGAAACGCGAACGATTTGAAAAGAGTCGGAAATGACGATCGCACAAAAGCACTGGGCTTTTCTGTCTGGTTGATCGTTTGGCAGGAAGTTCATTCTTGTCGCGCATGCGCGAATCGAACTCGAGAGTGGTGATTCAGTGACAATGGGTCACGTAATCGATTCGAGTGAGTTTGGTTCGAGTTCAGTGACAAATCTCTGGCTCCGGGGATTCGTCCTGGTCAAACTGGTAACCTCAACCCAACTCCAACTCTACTGGACCTTCCACACATCAATTATCACCCGTCCGCCATTCAACAATCACAAATCTTCGACTGAACCAGATTGCATGCAATTGCAACGACATTGTTCATTCATCAACTCTGTGGACGATGTCGACGATGTTTTAAGCATAAACAACGAGAGAAATGTGGCGACTTAGCGCGCGAATTAGAGCAATCGTAGTGTTTTGTTGTTTTTCGCAAGAATCAACAAACACAAATCTCAGCCATTTTTTCTTTTCGATTTCAGCGTGTGTCTTGTGTTGGATCCATTTTGAGACCGCAGCCGTGATTTTTTCTTTCTTCTCGCTTCAAGAGACCATTGCCGCTGGTTTCGCGAAAAACGCCACTCATCGAATGCACACCGAAACAATTGGGGCTCATTTGAAAGTTTCGTTGCGAAACTGCGAGAACGAACAATCGGACCCTTGGCACGTGAGTTTGGTTTCGGCTCGACTCAGTTCGATTCAACAGAGGGGTATTGCGACAAAGCGACTGTAAATTGTCTGGGAGTGAGATTGTCATGTCGTCACCCCTTCGGAATGTGTCATTGCGCCGAGTGTCGAGTGGATGGAAAGTAGTCTGTGCCGTAATATCGTTTTATCGCCACCTCAACGCGGTCCAGTTCGCCAGAGAATCCGACACGCCGATTTCCATTTCGATTGAGGCGGAAACGGCAGAGAATTCACTCCACGAATGGCATGGCTTTCGCCAAACAAGCGATTATTAGTCGATCGATTGAGAGATGTTTCGCTAGGTGTACACCGTCTAGGAGATCAATGACCAATTGTGCGGTGTGTCGTCATCGGTAGTTGGCCATTGTCTGCATTGTGAATCAATCGAATTCATCAACGTCGAAGCCATTGTTGTGTCGTCGCGGCTTGTCGAACAACGAGTAATGCATCCGTCGAACAACGCTAAGCACACACACACGAGACTCATTGAATGGGAATCGGAATCGAACAACGATGCGCATCGCATTTCGGCCACCACAATCAATCGATCCATTCATTCACACCAATACGTCAATTTACGCCATTTTACCGGAGCATTTGACGCCAAACGACGGCAATTCGAAACCAATTTCGCGCAACTGAATTATAATCCAAAGCGTTCGGAATATATTTCAATAATAAACACGATAATTATCTCGCGATGCTTCACAATTGGAACGGTGTGTGCAAGTGATGGCAACTTGCGATGGTAACGCCAACGACGACGATGACAATACCCGCTTGGGCGGTGAATTGATATGCATTCAATAGCGCGATGAAAACGTCAATAGAGGCGATGCGTTGAGGCATTTGGAAATCCGGTAGCATGTTGCCGCTAAGGCAATGATCAATCAATCGGCAATTGGATGATGTGGTGATGAATGATATTGATCGTTGTGCTCTGGGAACGATTGTGTGCGAATGTGTGAGCGTGCGCGCGTTTGTGCCGCTTATGAGATCGCACGCGTATGTGATGTGTGTTTCCTCTGTTTGAAATGCAGCCAGTGTGGTATTGTCGCCGCACAAGTGGCTGCCACAACAAACGATTCGAAATGGCATCATCACCATCCAGCATTCCGGCAATTGTGAGCCGTGACGAGGAACAAAAATCAAAATAGAAAACGATGAAAACCAACGGAAAACAACAGCAGCAACAACAACAACAACAACAACAACAACACACGACAATCATCCAGTCAGAGTCAGCCAGCCAATTCAATCTGTGTGTTTGACGGTGAAATTTGCAAATGGCAATTCGCGGTTTGTAAATTGTCGAGCGAAGCAAATGCAAGCGAGCCAGTTGAAGATGAAGGAAAGGAAAAACACATGAAAAAGTGCTGTCAAAAGAGCAAACAAACGGCCGCGGCTTACTGAAATGGTTGTTTAATTTGTTGGCTGCTGCTGTCGACATAAATTATCCACGAAAATTTATTCGATGCCATGTCGGTGTGGTGTTGATGAAGAAGCGTTTTGGACGCCCGAGACACTTTTCTCCTACTGAACGATTAGCCGGCCCCCAGAATGGCTTGTGGGTCGGACCAAATAGAGATGCTGTAGACGTTGCCACTTGAATTGGTGCGCCGTCCGTTAAGGAGCCATTCAGTCTGAATCGTCGTCGTCGTCGTCGTCACAGCCCCCAAAACATCACTGTCATGATCATGAATCGTTCGTAATTCGATTCGTTTTGATTTCATTTTCGCGGTCGATGAGGGAAAGTCTCAGCTGCTTGCTTTTTGCTCATGTCGTTTTTGTTTCATTTGTTTGCTTGCCTGGCTTGACTTGGCTCGCTCGATGATTTTCGTTTAGTTTTTCTTTCAATTTCATTGGCAATCATTTTTATTTTCGTTTAAGACTGTCTTGTTTTATTGCGCATGTTGTTTGTTTCTCGGGTTTTTTCTCGTGTTTTTTTTTCTTCTTTTTTTTTTGCTTCGATGTGAACGGACGGTGTGAGTGCGGTCGATCAAGTGATTTCATTTCTTTTGCCGTTGTCAGGTGTCTTCGTCTCGGTCGGTGGTGATGATGGCGATGGTGGCGGCAAGGCAATGCCATAGAGTTGCCTCCGTTGAATGATATGCGAGCCTCGAACTCGATTGGATTTTGAATTTCCATTTGCGGAGTGGGTTCGTGTTGTGATTCCGTAATTTTGTGTTGCGAATCGTAATGCATTGAACCGATCGGTAGCTGATGATCGCGATGGTGCGGTACCAGTGAGTTGGCTAGCGCAATTAGTTCCTGCAACTGGTTTTTTTCCTTGTTTGATTCACTGGGGAATGATGGTTGCGTGCAGGGCATGACATCCCGTTTGGCGGTGAACACCCGCTGAGGGATCTGTCCATCGCTCAAAGCGTTCCGCAACGAGCTCTTGAAGCAAACAACAACTCTCAGCGGCGGCACCGGCACCGGCATCAACAATGAGAAACATCTTGTTTTCGATGACTTTCTATCGAAACGCATCTGCGGTGCGTTTGCATTGCATTTCGTTTTCGATGCGAACGGTCATTTGTCTTAGTCGGTCATCTGCGACGTTTGAGATTTCAATTCCGAAAAACTTGATGCGATTGGCGATGTGTGGGCGAACGGTTCGCTGTTGGATAGGAGATTGAGAAATCGAAAGACGGCGATTTTCCTGAAAGGGGGAGCTCAACGATTGAATTGTAAACACACAATTTGGACGAAAGTTTTCAAATAACCGCATGGCGATTCACCGTTATGATTGTTCTGAAGCGTTTCGTGCACAATTATGGTGAGGTTTCTTGGAGCAACGGGACATTCACGATGCACACACGAAATGATTGTCGTAAAACAATTTTATGAACTGCTTGATTTCGAAAATGTTAATTACTTTGATTCGTTCAAACGAAATGAAATGAAAAACGAAATTGAAAGCGAATGGAATGAGAAGAAATTTAGTCAACGTGGGAATGTCGGGAAACATCTGTCGGTGGACTGGCGGGTGGACAGATGCGGTCGTGTGTCGAATGTGTAAGAGTATGAGCATCGATGGTTCAATGGTAGAATGCTCGCCTGCCACGCGGGCGATCCGGGTTCGATTCCCGGTCGATGCAAATCTTTTTTCTTTTTCATCAATTTGTTTTTATCAAATTGTCAAATTCGTTGAATGCTGAAGAAATTGAGGCGAAAAGTAGGCTCGATATCGCTCTCCAGGAGCGATTTACATTTTTGGATTCTTCGATTTTCGATTTTTCGAATTTTCGAATTTTTTTCGATTTTTGAATTTTTTCGACATTTTTGCATTTTTCGATTCCAAATACTTTTACGCGCAAAGATGACACGCTAAATCGTTGAAGCGTTCCACATTTTCGTCCTGAAAATCCCGATCTAACGCGCCATCACCGAAGTCTGTAGGACAATTTTATCCAACAAAATCGATGGAAAACCATGAATGTCGGTTCATCCCTCTTTGGGATCGATCGCTGTCATGCGATTTCCTTTTTCAAGGATCTCAAAGACTGTTAGTTGCGTTTCAAAGAATCTATTTTGGATTATTCACCGTCGCCATTGTATTGTGGAATATGCTGCGAGGGCAAAACTCAGTTCACGACTTCCCCTGGATGCAGGCAAAATATAGAATTTGCTGCTTATCCTATCCCAATATTCTTTCATTTTTTTGTTTTGAAGAATCAAAATCGATTTCATAGAACAAACTCACCGAAAGGTCAATTTTGCTTGGTCAGAACACTCTGCGATAATCTGTCAAAATCATTCTGTTGAATAAGTTTCAGAATGCAAAGGAATCAATTTTATTCTCTTGCCCCACGTGAGTTCATCGATTTCGAGTCGAGTCGCACATTCATCTGAATGACGGAGGACTAGAGTTGTGGCTGGTTGTCATTCAGAACTGCACATCGATGAATCAGGAGCTGTTGAACTTGAGCAATAATTCGATACCAATCATTGATGAGTCAGTCGCGAATGATAGTGGCGAACGGATGTGAATGACATCTCTCGTCTGTTGACGGTGCAAAATGAGCCAATTTACAAGAGCATTGCATTTGCGAGTCCACGCTGAGACATGTTGCGGAACGACTGGACTTGTCACAGGCCTCCGATTTTCTATTTACGTCGTTCGGCGTTAGAATGCGAACAAGAAAACAAGAATCTCCACTTTCATATTCATAGCCTCGATAGCGCAGTAGGTAGCGCGTAAGTCTCATAATCTTAAGGTCGTGAGTTCGATCCTCACTCGGGGCAATTTTTTTTGGCGGTTCGACAATCCAGACTCGCCGAAGCGACGGAAATAATGGTACATTTTTGATCACACCACGCACTCACTCACTGAAGTAGATATCGCCCCTGGATGCAGGCAAAATATTGAACAGTCATGCTCATCCCATCCCATTATTTTGTTTTTTTTTTTGTTTTGAAGAATCAGAATCAATCCCAAGCCTTCATGGAGTTCAACGGAGGAAAAAAAACTGGCCCATGGGAGGATCGAACTCACGACCTTCGCGTTATTAGCACGACGCTCTAACCAGCTGAGCTAATGGGCCGTTGGAGACTGAGGGATTACACGCCAAATCGTTGGAGCTTTCCACATGTTTTTCGTCTTGAAAATGACGATCGCACGCGGTATCACCGAAGTTGTTTATCATTATCATATGACTTGTTTTTGATTGTTTCTTGAAGTCATTCAGTCAGTTTGCTATCGCGGTTAATGGCTCCGTTCCGTGTGTGTGTCCGAAAAAAATCGATCAAAAACCACTTTTTTTTCATTTTTCTCTCAAAATGAATGATTTTTCCCCATTTCAATCGAGTTGAGGTGACGATTGTACAGAGGAGGAAAGATTGTCATGAGCGGGTTGTTTTTAACAAAAAATGTTCCATTGATTCGATGAAACTTGTATCAACCAAAAAAAAAAATAATATTCATTCAAAAATGTAGAATCGAAAAAAACACATTTTGGGAAGAAGAATTGTGTTGAAAATGCCGATAACGAAGTGATGAAATGAAAAAAAGGTGCCAACGACACGCGGTGTTCCCAAGCGGTCACCCATCCAAGTACTAACCGCGCTCAATGTCGCTTAACTTCAGTGATCAGACGAGAACTGGTGTTTTCAACATGATATGGTCGTTGCCGGAGGTTAACGTTTGTCTCGGCATCACCCTCATCGAAAACTGATTCAAAACGCAACAAATTTCGACAACATTTTGAGAGATTTTTTCAATCACATTTTCTCATTACTCGAATGATTTTTTGTCGAAAAAAAGTCGTGCAAATAGTGACAATTTGCATGCGAATTGGATTCGTCAATAATTGCGTTTCATTACTGACTAGTTTGCATTCCGAAAAGTGTTCATCACAATGATTTTGACAGTTCATCGCAGCGGCTTCCTAACCAAGCAAAATTGACGTTTCGGTGTGTTTTTGTCGAAAGTTTTCGAGAATTTTTCTGATGAAAAATTTCATGAAAACGAATGGAATTTTTACTGGAAAAAGGAACAGGGATTCTCTTGCAATTATATTTGAAATCATTATGGGAGTAATTATCATCAAATCGCATGAAAAATACCGCCAAAATACCGGCATGGACGAAAAAATGACATGGGAAAAGCAGGCAGTATCGAGCACGTTGAAACGAATGAAACAGACGGCACGCAGCGTAGACTCTGCTGTTGGATGTGAGTGGTGTACGTGTAAGAGTGTGTGTGTGAATGTATTGGTGCCGTACACAGCGTCTATAGAACGTTCTATGAGCGTTATATGAGTGTTTTGGGCCGTAAAAGTTGAATTTTTCGAAGAGGGCTTAAACGTCGCTATTGCAATGGATGACTGGGGCAACGACTAGCGTGGCGAGCGTCGAATAGGTATCGCTTCTCGGCCTGAAGGCTAAGATCAAAGTGTAGTATCTGTTCTAATCAGCTTAATATCTGATTGACTGGCCATAGGCCGTCACAAATATTAAACTGATTTTTGGAATCAGACGGAGCGTTAGCAGTTTACTGCACCTCTGTCACGGGTTGGCCTCGTATTGCAGTACCGCGAGGATCGGCCCAATCATTTAATATACCACAAACGCATCGTAAACAAACCTGTTTGGTTCGAACGAAACACTTTTGAACGTTTCCCGAACCGATCCGTTCTTGTTTCCCGAAAAAAAAATGATATTTTGGTCAAAATTGACCGAAAAGCGTCCTTTGGTCGTAAATTTCGTTATTTTTGTTTTGAGTGGTTTTTTCATTCAAAATCAATCATTCAACCAGTTTCTTTGAGAGGTTAGCGTTATTTTGGAGATTGCGACTCGATTCCATCAAAATATTGAAAATGGAGTTTCAATCCATCATTTGTGGTTTTGTTGCGAATAAGTGGCACCCTGACCAGTTTCACATGGCGATTATAGAACGCATCATAAACAAACTCTTGATTCAAACGAAAGAACTCTCAATACATTTCCCGAGGCAATCCGCTCTTCTTTCCCGAAAAAAATTGATATTTTGGCGAAAATTCGCCCGAAAAAGTCATTTGGTTTTCCAGCTTTCCAGCCCCAACTTTTTTTCCAGAACTTCCCAAATATCTGGTGTTTTTTTTTCGAAGATTTTGAGATTTTCGTTTTGTAAAAGTATCCTCCAAAACGATTGGTGATCCTTGATTGCCCCTGAATATAGGCAAGATATTTGTGAATGAACAATCCACCCTCTCGCCTCCTCCCAAAGACAAATCTCATTCCCCTAACGTACCCGATTCATTCAGAAGAGTAACACGATCGTAGTGCTGTTCATCGATCACCGCCATCGATGAATAGCCAGCCAGCCAGCGATTCATCGCAAGCGATTGATGTGTTGATCCGGCACGCGACCACATCCACCTCAATCAATCAACCGTTCACAAGCCATTCAACGAAGCCGCACGATGAGTTTTTGAACTTGACCTAAGCCAGGCGCATCTGATTCGATTAATTGACGGACACTCGACTCGATCCGATGCGGTGTGAAATTCACTTCGAGAAAACCATCAACCAGTTGACGGCGGCAACGGCGAAACGTGAGGAGTTTTTCATTCATTCCGTCAATTTCATCGATGTGTCGACGCAAGCAAATAGCGGCAAAACGAGCAGGTGGTGCGCGATGCCTCTGGCGACTGATTTGAAAAAACGACATTTGTCATCGGAATCGAAAACAAACAGTCTTGGTTTTTTTCTTTCTTCGTTTTTAGTGCCATTTGATTGCGATTGCGAAATCGCACTGTGTGAACGAACACCGCTTGCAAAACCGACAGTGGTGGGTAGCGCGTCATCGTCGTCATCATCGTCGTGGCTTCGCAGAAAGAAAAACATATTTTGTCCATTAACAAACATGAGAACGAAACGAGAATGAGCGCCGATCGACCGTGGACGCAAACGTTGCCGAGATGAAAATGAGTTGTAAATGGCTAATGGCTGGCACAGCATGGCCAACAAGCCACATCGAAAGCGATTAAACAAATGGCTTTTGCTTGACGCGTACACGCGGCACACGGCGCCGCATACACATGCGCGCCGGTTTCTGTATGCGCGAATTGATGAAGTGACTTTGAGATCACTAATCCACAATTTATACTCGGCTCTTCTCGCTGTCTCACTCTCTCTCTCTTTCCATCTCTTTCTCCACGAACAAACAGAGCTCCAACAAAGTTATTAAATTTGAAATGATCGCGAAATCACAGCCAAACCAACGGACGATCGTGTGAGATGTTGAACGACGTGCGACGGTGATTACGGCCTGGAAATTGTTTTTCGCGCAACATCAACCGAAACATATGTCGGCATTCGAAAACGGTGACCGGGCCGGCGTCGTCATCGTCCTCGTCGCCACAACATTGTCGTATGTGAGAACCGCATCGCATAGCAGAAAACACATTTCAATGGAATTATGCAATTTTCGGAATTGGAGCAAACAACAAACATGATTAATAAATGCAAAATTAATAGATATTTGCGGCCGACAGTTCGAGTGCTTTGGCAATTGGTCGAGACGCGAGAGCGCAATACACACACACGGAGCTCGCATTGGAGTTGAATTGAAATCGATTTTTATCAAATTGACGATCGACAACGTTTGGCCATTTGCTTTGTGCGGCAATGTTGCATCGGTCGGGCGTCTCGTCTCGAGCATCTGCGTGGTCGGCTCGATGGCGTCAAGCCGTTTTCGAAATCATCCGGTAATCATCGTTGAACGATTCTCACTCAGACCGGCCTCGTTGAACCGTAACAAATGCAATTGGCCTTGCACTCTGGCAATTAGCCGCTGGCGAGAGCACAAAGGCTGCTCCGTCCGACACATTTGGGTCGGCACACCGCAAACACCGGCTGTCTGTCAAACTGCGGCCACTTTTCTTCGAAACTGAAATTATGATTTCATTTTCGCATCGAAATCAATTCCGCATTTTTCACTCAAAACGCGCCGCTTCGATGCAATGGCCCGTCCACGGCCCGATCGAGCTCCGACGAATCGTTTCAATTGTCTTGGGCCGGCATTGAACTAGATTGCCTTGTGAGTGGTCGCATACAAACGATTAAAATCGAAATTAAAATTGAATTCGGTGGATTTTCGGTCAGGTTCAGAGCGCAACCAATTTCGTTCGATCGAACAAAACCCGCATGGAGGCTGCTCGAGCATTGGCCATTGTTGATATTCCAATTGAAATCCTCGGAAAGCCCATTTCGATTGTGGAATTTCACGCACGTTTAACCTATCCACCGTTTAACGTGGGGCTTCAGCGTTGCAGACGCGTGAGAGGGCAACGTCGAACAAGCCAAATTAATCGCAATCATTGTCGACCGAATTCCAAGTCAATACCGAAATTGAGTGGATTTATGGCCGTTGAGACTGATGCAAGCCGATGGCCCCAACGGAATGCATTATGTTTCGAGATCACCTCCGGAGCTATTGAATCCATTGTGAGGATCGCGACCATGCTGTGATGGCTCAAGGTTGACCCCGAATCTTTTGTTGTGGAAATTTTACGGAGAAACGTTGGTCAATGTCGTCGCGCTACCTTTGGATGCAATCGAATCGCAGTCCGATCGATCGAGATGATGACGATGACACAAACGAACCGATCAAATTATCGCATCGAATCAGCCAATGACTCACTAACTACATAACTAACATACACACACACACACACACACACAACCGAGAAATAGGCAAATCAACAGTTACATCTCGCATGCCGTCAGCTCATTGACTCGCCAAATGACGACCGGTCAATAATGAATTCCGAATTTCATTTGTTTGATTTGATTTTGGTCGTTTTGTTTGCAGCTTTTTTGCGCTTCTCGTTTGATTTTGCTCATGCTTTCGTTTCACACAACGGTGCACAACCACACAAGTCAAACAGTCGAACGTGTGGAATTCTGCACGCTTCGAGAATCGGCCGCCCGACGACACTCACCTGCAAGAAATGAACGGAAATTGGTATTAGTGTCTCGAATTGAGATGTTTTCGGGTTGATTGAATTGGGCATGACGATATTGCATAATTCCAACTTGCTCATCGAATCCACCGAGTTCATTCGATGCCAAGTCCAAGCCGTCGAAATGGTTTTGAATGAATTGCGTGATTTGCGAAATCGAGTCGTCTCGTCGAACGAGTTCCGATGAATCTGTAGCTCGTCGCGGTGATTGTCGTCATCATTCGCACGATTGATATTGACCTTTCGGCCCAATTCGATTGCCATACGAGTCATACGACCCGGTCAACGCATACGGCGTCACATGACATTCGAAACGATCGATTAATCGACAGTAAATGCCTCTTGTTTTGATCGATGATTTCCGTTTCGGGGTCTCGATCGTCCAACGTTAATAGCCCGTTTTGGTGTGAGCTTTGGGCGTCACACATCCAGCCGGTCCAACGAGAAAACGCGAAACATTCGGGCTGGCGAAAATAACAGTGTTTTTCCCACAAGGAGCAACCGAGACAGTCAGTTGACCGTCGTGGTGCGACAAGGCGAGAGAAAGCATCACAACAAGACGGCCAGTTGCCAAAGCCATTGAGCCAATATGACATTCAGACGATATTAAAATTTGTATCAATTTCTCTTTTTGTCCGAGTTATTGTTATGGCCGTTTGGTTTGAATGTGGCGCGGTGCGGCTGTTTACGATGACAAACGAAACGGCATGACAGAGACGCGGAAAGAACGAAATGACGATGGGAAGAGACCGTTTCATGGAATGCGATGTGAAATAAAACAGTACGATGGAAACTGGCCGGCCACAATGACGACGATGATGACGACGATGATGATGATGGAGATGTGGCTTTGTAAAAACGTAATAAAATAAATGATAATTTTATTAACGAAAAAGACGCGGTGCTGCTTGGACGGACAATCTTGCTGTGTTGAACGTGAAAAACGGTATCAATCAAAATGACCGAATCGAAAGAAAATCACATCAATTATTCGAGTCGTTTTGGCTACGTTTGCTGAATGTTGGTTGTGCGGACGCTGGTTGGACTCGTTGCCAAGCCGACAAAGTGGCCACCGACGGTTTGCATGCCAAACCGAAATATTCATTTGAAATCCATCATCCGATTCGAATTCTAATTGGTATTGAGCGATCGGAATTCACGTTCCGGCCGCATGAATACGATTGCATGCATCGAAGCTGGAGGAGTTTCCTCTTGCAGCGAAACGCACTGGTTTTGTTGTTGTTGTTCGAATCGGTTCATGGCAGTTCGGCAAATTTTCGTGATGGAATTGTGTGAGGTTCCGGTCGGGATTCGAGAAAGGGGGTCGCCTCGTTTGAAACCATCGCTCGGATGACTACTGACTCTGATTGGATCATTCACCGTTTCGTAGCAAAGTCTGAATTCCTGGCCAGCATCGATTCTCCTCCTCAACCCCATCTGATTCAGCCTCATGATCTCCCGTTCGATTCACTCGATAAAACCGCCGAGGAATACTCAAACAAACGTCAATTGCCACAAACTGTTACGTGTTCGTTTATTTCAATGAAATATTATCGAAAAAAAACTGTTTCGTTTCATTCCACTGGCAATGAACATTTCGAAGGCATCCACATGTCCCATCAGTTTAGTGACGTTTGCTGAAGACGAAGACCAAGTCGATTGTTTGTTCATCATCAGAAACATAAGATTCGGCAGCTACTTTCGGCAAATTTCGGCAAATTTCGGCAACTCACTTCAATCGATTGCTATGCTACCGACAGTGATATGGTGATATGGTGATTCACCTTGATGCTAAGTAAGCGCAAAACTCAAAGCTCAACTTCAATTCAAAAGCAATCATTGATGTTCTTCGCAAACCTCAATAAAATTGAATGAAACATGTTTTCCAAATTGAATTCAAGTTTTCGGTCAACTCGGTCATCTTATAGAAGTCTCCTGGACGATCGAGTTGAGGACAACCGATCTTGCGGTTAGATACCGTGTGTGGGGTTCGATCAAGTTCAAACCGAACCGGGGACCCAGGGAGAGAGAATGAACCCATTCACACAGATCCACCGATTTCGAAACGGCAATTCCCATTGCAACCGCCATCCACATCAGCCATCGCGACTCAATTAAGAAATCGCTTTTAATTGAAAATCGATGCCGAAAAAATATGCTTTTGCGATGACATTGCAATGACTTGAAATGCCAATTAAGAGTTGGTTTTTTTCGTTGTTGTTGTTGATTTTTTCCCTTCGTCTTGTCTTGTTTTCGACATTGTTGCACAGCTGGTGCGGCAGGGCTGGATATTCACAAAGAATCCAAAAATGGTCAAACGCCACAACGGTGATTGTCATCGATTGTGATCGGTGATCATTCCACTCGGCCAACTGGCGCACGGGCACGCTCAAAGTTCGATAATGATCGCGACCCATTCCCATAAAAGGTCATTGCAAAACCGTTCGACAGTCACTGTCGTCGATCACATTGACCGTTTGACTGACGCATTGTTCACCGCCACGGAAACGTCCGCATTTTCCACCATCAAAGACACGGCGCTGCTAATAAGCCAGCTGGCAATGCGTTTTGTTTTTAATCAACTCTGCACCGTCAACACACATCATTAACATCGTTTTCGACTGTGTCACATCTCGTCACATCAATTGTTAGCGTTGCTTTTGGCTTGTTAATGCGGTTATCGTCGTCGTTGTACTCTAACGGTATCTCTTAATTTTGCTAACGTTTTTTTTTTTTTTTTTCGTTGGCTCTTTGTTGCTTTCTGCAATAGTCGTCGTGGTTCAGTTGGGCTCAACAAATGCTCTGACTATTTTCGGCAATGTCTCAATCACATTCCGTGTCCACCGATCGATGGCTGCGCGAAGAGAAAATATCAATTTGAACGAGCTCAAAGTGTATTTGTCTCAAGGGCAGTTGCTTGCAGAAAATGGATTTCCAAATCATTTGCCATTTCGTTGACCATTCGTTAATGTTGGTTATTGTTTGAAAAAAGGTACGGTGCTGTCGTCTAATTAAGAACGTTTCAACGAGCTGAGGCAAATGTCGCAATATAATAATCGCGAAAAATTGCGAGAATTGAAAAACTCGATAAATCACATCGTTGATCACGCGTCGATCCGTGGACAATCCAAAGTGGTGCGAAGTCAAGTGCATATCGATCGTTCATTCGAGGCGTACACATGAATGATCAACAAAGTCACACCACATTTGGAGGTCTAACCGTTATCCGGCCATTCGACGACGAATTACGACGAATGCAATCAGTGGCGAGACACAAGGAATCGCCCTCAAGGCACTTTCCTGGTCGGTTCGTCATCCGCCCACCACCAGCTGCCTTGGACCAGATTGAATAACATTAGCTTGCTGATTGTACGATCGTTTGCTGGACAAATTTTCTGAATTAATTTCCTACATTCGATGGCTGCAGTGCTCCGAAACTCGACACAGACACAAAAGGACACGACGTGATTTATGGATTTCGCTAACGCCGCGGTCGTTTGCCAAAGTAAATGAGCTCAGTTTGAGCCAATGGAGCGTAACAACGGCCATAGCATTGTTGTTTATTCGAAAGAACTGACTGAGCTTTGATGCCAATGCTGATGCCAAAATCGAGTGGAAAAAAGCAAAACAATTATTCGAATCGGCGATCGACGATCGCTTCGTCACAAGCCACAGCACAACCATTCCGATTTCGATCGAATTGTTCCTTCTTTTTTGTCACTTTTTTCGTTCCCTCCGTCTGTGTGGTGTGTTGTTGGACCGTTTTTTTTTTCTTCTTTCCGTCATTCTCTGAACTAGTTGTTTTGTTTACTCTGTTCGGTTCAGCTCTGTCTCTTTCTCTTTCTATACGCTCTCTTTCACTCGCGCATTGATGCATCGCTTTCGTGGAGTTTGATTGAGTTTCATTTGTTGGAGCAAAGACGACTTTTTTTTGTTTGTTTCTCCTCTAGTTGACTGTCTTTTCGCCTGTCTGTTGATTTGGGCTCGTTCGTGGCTGGACTTTTTTAACTGTGCCTTTTCAACGGTAATTAAAACTTTGTCTTGGTCACGTTTATTTTGTCGATTATTTATAATAAATTTGAATGTGCATTCATTTGCTCGCCTCCGCCGTTGTGGACACACACACATGCATACCGGTCCACATACACGGGCACATGCGCGCGATTGCTCGATAATTTATATTTCAACGGCAAATCAAATCATAATTCAATATCATTTGAGAAAAATAAAGGAAAAAAAGAACGATAAAATGGTTGTTTGCAAATGAGCGAATGAGCAAATGAGAGGTTGACTGCCATTGCATAATTTGATCGTAATTTTTCATTCGTTTCATAGAATGTGTGCCCTGGAAATGACCGGAGGGTTTCTGCGAACGATCGAAACGATTGATTTGCGTCACACAGAAAGGCGACCGTCATTCACTTCCGGATTCAAGACAATTCGATCGTTCTCTTTCCTTCTTGGCTGATGACGGTGTCTGGGATGGGATGCAAGTCATTCCTTCATTCAACTTCGCATTCGATTTCATTCATTCGGATAAGTGCGATGACGAACTCGTTGCGGCCCAATTCGAATCCAACGCAATTTCACGGCGAATGAAAATGCGGCGAAATGGTTCGGTGATTGCGCAATAGCGAGTCGATTATGAGTTGCAGTGCTTTGGGAGAAGTGAGGGGTTTTCGGGTGTTTGTTCTTTCTCTGTTTCGAATCCAACAGCTGATTGGAATTGGATGAAACTTCTTCTTTGAGAAATATAACTCGATTGAGTTGAAGATGACGAAACTGGCGAAAATGGCGAAAACTGGCGAAAACTGGCGAAAATGGCGAAAACTGGCGAAAATGGCGAAAACTGGCGAAAATGGCGAAAACTGGCGAAAATGGCGAAAACTGGCGAAAACGGCGAAATTTTACGAAAAAGGCGAAACCTCCGGACGTTTCTGCAGCATCAATTCGACCGGTGAAATGTCAAGAGAAATTTTCTCTCGTCTCTCAGGTCGACTCAACCAGATGACATCCGGCCCACAGGAAACTCGCTGACACACAAAACGAGAAAAAAATAAATCGAATTGACTCTGGGCTCTGAATTGGATTTTGAGCGAAATCTGGAGCAAATGCAAATGACACGAGTCGAAAAAGTCGAAAAGAGAAAAACCGTACGAAACGTCAATTCCGGCGTTGCCAACAGATCGCTTGAGGAACGAGGAATAACACCACAACCATCATCATCGGTCGGTTAATTAACGGGGAAGTGGATGCCGGCTGAAACAGATATTATGTTCCGTCAATTCGATACTGACGGTGGGCAACCGGAGCGACTGGTTGATTCCACATCATGGCCGAGACA
>JANSTV010030224.1:0-15784 GCA_027564135.1 Lestremia cinerea
CTTCTTCGCAGTTTTCATTCAAACATTCGCGTGGCTTTCGGTCAGTTGCGCTGCGCAAACATTTCTTCTTTTGTTTGTGTGACTGGCGAACGGTGTCTGCTCTCGTTTTATTGGTTTTATTGAGATGTCGTGTGAAGATTTTCCAGTTGATTATCGCGTCCGAAATTCCGTTTGATCGAAAACACGCCGGAGATTGCAATCGGGCTTGGGTTTGGCTCGGGTGATATGCAGAAGGCGAGCTGGAAACGGAGAACCGTTTCGATATCGAGTCAGATATCGAAATCGTAAGGGCGTATCATACGGAAATTCGCAGTGAGATAGTTTTGATGAGATACGTCGGTTGCTCAACATCAATGAATTGACATTTTCAATCAATTCACTCAGTCGACCGCTAAATGAACACATCGATTTAATGCTTGAACAAACCCATTGTTTCGCGTCCATTTATAATTCATACGAAAAATGTGCTCCCGTTCCATTCTGAGTGCCTTCAAACAATTCAACTCAACAACAAACATCAAATTGAAGTTAGAAATCCTGGAGAGTGGCTGGAACTATTTCAAAGAACCAGCCAATGCGAATTAAAACTTGTTTCTTCCCGTCGATGATCGTGTAGTGTTGAATGACGGCTTTGAATTCTCCGGTGGGAAGCACCGGCGGATAGTTTGGATTATGCTTAACGGTGTGGTTCCGGATCAAAATGTAGCCCTGCGAGAGAGAAAGAAACAGCGATGTGTTTGAATTGATGGCCTCCCAGCCAAATTACTCGCTTACATTCAGTGGACAAGCTTTCATATTGGAATATTTTTTTATGAAAGGAGCAAGCGAATCCAAAAATGTGCTTTTCTCGCCAGCAAAATATGCGCAGAGATCTGATGTGACATTTATCACCATGGTCGGGCGATAGACTCCTGAGGAACTTTTCTTGAAACAAGTTACCGACATCTGGAAGGAAAAACCACGTCAACGAAATTACATTTGGGGAGAACCGCCCTGGACTGACATAAAGGTTGTTGATCGCTCGGGTGCTCCAGATCTCCATGCCATTCCATTCGTGGGTTCTGTTGTAGCGACGGTAATAACACGATCCGTTCACTAGAATGTCGTTGTCAAACGTGCAAGAATGAAATTTTGTGATCCATTTGTAGTTGAAAGTCTGGAAATTTCGACGTATTTTAAGTAGAGAATGGTGGCGCATCTATAAGCTTACGTTAGACCCAGCCCAAATGGCCGCTGCGAGATGAACCAACAGCACGAACTTCAACCAAGTTGCCTTCGACATTATTGCAAGCGCGATTCCGCGATTCTGACGATACTAAACGTGGTGACGAAGTGGCGTTGGAAGTCACTCGCCAACACGGAGAATCCACATCCAGACGGATATCGAGCTCATGAGTGCGTAACAAACACTATTTCGCAGTGAGATGATTTTGAAGAGATTAGCCGGGCGCTCAACATCAATTAATTGACAATTTTAAGTCATCCACTCAACCGGTCACTGAATGTTCGTTAATGTACACATCGATCTCACACTCGAATGCATTTGAGACCCTGGGTTTATCGCCGACGGATGCTGCCTATGCAAATGGAAAGATAAACACGATCCAATCCGCCATTCACGCTTGGGTGAATCACTTGTTTCAAATTTGATTTAGAGGATTCCCAGCCACTGAATAGTGTCCACCAATTTCGATACTTTTCATGAAAGGCGAACTCATTTCGTCGAACATGACAGTTCGAGTCTGGCAGCATTTTTCGATAGATTCGCTGCATCGGCACTTCTGGACAGACGCTGACCAATGGGGGACGAAGATTGAAAGTCGACTATGAATGCTTGTGCTGAAGGTTCCTTTTAATTGTTCCAAAAATGCAGAAAAAAAGTTGAATGTATTCTGATCAATCCCGAAGCGAGTGAGCCGTAATAATCAAAAATCCTGAAGAGTGGTTGGAGTGGTTTCAAAGAACCAATCGAGGCGAATTAGAACGTGTCTCTTGCCGTCGATGAGCGTATAAATGAGAATCACAATCTTGAATTCTCCGATGGGAAGCAACGGCGGATAGTTCCAATTGGACTCGGAGGTGTGATTCCGGATACAAAAGTAACCCTAGAAGTGAAAAATAGATAGCTTGATAGGTTCGAGGTCAATGCATGCACAAACTTTTAGTGGACAAGACCGCAGGTTCGAATATCCTTTTATGTCCGGCACAACGGCGTCCAAAAATGTATTATTTCCACTCTTGATGTACGCGCAGAGATCTGTCGTGACATTTATACAGCCCGGTGGAACTCTTCTTGTAATTAGTTACCGAAAACTGAAACGAAGAGAACGACAAGAGATCTTGGAATCCAGTCCTGGAAATGGAAATCTTTCTGGACTCACATAAAGATTGTAGACAGCTCGTGTGCTCCAGACCTCCAAGCCTTGGTTCTCGTGGGCCCTGTTGTGGCGTAATAATTTTGTAGTTGAAAATCTGAAAATAGCTGCAAGTTTTCATCTGGAGAATGGTGGATAGCGAATAAGCTTACATTCGACCCAGCCCAAATGGCCGCTGCAAGATGAGCCAACAGCACAAATTTCACCCAAGTGGCCTCTGCCATTTTCGACGTGACGTTCGTTACTGGACGAGGTGAGGCAATTGCGGTGATAGTCATTTGCAAACACGGTCAATTAGAGCAGATCAGATAAGGATGTCAAGAGCTAATGATCGAAAATTTGCAGAGATAACGTCCAACGACAATTTGGTGACATTTGGAAACCATTAACTCAGCCGATCATTCCGTGTTCGTGTCCCGACACCTCGATTTCACACTCGAATAAATTTTCGTCCCCTGTTTTGCTGCCAACCGAGGCGGCCCTTAACTCCGCCATCTTCACACTTGGATGAGCCACAAGAGATCTGTTCCTGGAATCGCTTAATGCAGCTTTGATTTGGAGGATTCCCAGCCACTGGCTAATACAAGGTCACAAATTTTGATATTTTCTTCGGAGGTGAACTCATTTCGTCAAAACTGACAGTTTTGGTTTTGTTCAGGATTGAGTAGGTTCGGTTAAAAAGCTCTGGTGGCAGCCGTTTCTGAAAGTGTCACTGCATTGGCACTTCCGAACATACTCCGATCGAAAGGAGAGGATGAGAGAAAGCCGAATATGGTTGCTTGTGCTGAAGGCCCTTTTTAATTGTTCCAAAAGTGCAAGTACATCAGGTGAAGAAGGTGACACCAACCCATTCTGCCCAAACCCAAGGGGGGTGAGCCATTGCAATCAGAAATCCTGAATTGTGGCCCGTTTGATTTCAAAGAACCAATCCGAGCGAATTAGAATGTGTCTCTTGTCATCGATGAGCGTATAAATGAGGCTCACAATTTTGAACTCTCCGAGCGGAAGCAGCGGGGGGTAGTTTGGGTTATGCTCGACGGTGTGATTCCGAAAGTAAATATAACCCTGCGAGAGAAAATGGGGGAGAGGGGCATGTGATCGATTTGAAACAATCGTAACGTCCACTTACATTCATAGGGCAAGCTCGCAGGTTAAAATCCCTCTTCAGTTGTGGGACGACCATATCCAGAAATGTGTTTTGTTCTCCCTTCAAATACGCACAGATATCTGCCGTGATATTAATCAACATGAAAGGTCGGTACACCCCAGTGGAACTTTTCTTGTAACCATTCACCGCCGACTGAAAAGATCAGAAGAACAAGTTGAATTGGAAACCGCGTCCTGAAAATTGCATTCGATGAAATCGCCCTGGATTTACATGAAGATTGTAGACCGTCCGGGTGCCCCAGGCCTCAAAACCATTGAACTCGTGGGTTCTGTTGTAGCGACGGTAGTAGCACGTTCCGTTTACGACAATATCATTGTCAAACGAGCAAGTATAATATCTCGTGATCCATTTGTAATTGAAAGTCTAGAAGTTTCGACACGTTTTATGTGGAAAATGATGGGAAGTCTAAGATCTTACACTCGAGCCAGCCCAAATGGCCGCTGCGAGATGAGCCAACAGCACAAACTTCACCAAAGTTGCCTCTGCCATTTTCGACTTAACGATTCTGCAAGGCCCTCGTTACTGAACGAGGTGAGCAAATTGCTTTGGAAGTCATTTGCCAACAAGCCAATCAGATAAGACCAGTTATCGAAATCATGTGCTCCTAATGATCGGGAATCCGCAGAGAGAAAGAGAGAGAGAGAGATTAACCAACGTCAATCTGGTGACATGTGCAAGCCATTAACTCAGTCGTTTTCTGAATGTTCTTTAAGGGTAGGCTATTATCTTCAATTCACTCTAAGCAAAAAATACAAGAGTACGCGAAACAGAATCGCGCGGTTTTTGGCCGTAGCTCGAGTTCGAACTTGTTTCCAGTTCCCGATGCTTCGAAATTTCAAGATTGACGCACTTTTCATTCATGAACATGCTCGAGCATTTCGCGAGCAGTTCACGAGCAGTTTACGAACCGTTGAAAATACGGGCGTTCCGTCCTTCAATTTCGAAAATTCGAAGCATCAGGCACTAGAGGCGATATCGAACTCGAGGCTCAGTCGAAAGCCGCGTAATTCTGTAAGGTCAGTTCTTGTATTCTTTGCCCACCGTGACCAATTTATTTGTAGGGCCCTACCCTTAATCTACTCATAGATTTCACACTCGAATGTATGTTTTTGAAGGTCTTGCTATGTACCAACGCTGAGTTACATTAGATCTGCTCAGGAGATAACTAAGCTCCATTAGTACAGGGTTGACCGCCTCAATCTGGTCGATTGAAATGTTGAATAATCCGAACGGCGTCATGAATCACGATTTGGAGATATCCACCGAGATAGCGGCGCTCTGCATTGAAAGTGATGTTGCACGCTGCGCACTCCTCAGTGGACGTTTATCTTCAGCATTTCCCGATACGTTGGCTATGGAAAGTTTCAGATGGCAAGCTTAATTAAAGCACAGCTTTCCGAATTCTATTCAGAGCTCTCAGGGCTATTCAATGTTTCCATTTATAGGATTGAGATGGAGGGCCCTGCACATAAAGCTCTGGATTGAAGAATGCCAGAAGGATCCTGTTGGAACAAACGAACTACGAGCTCTCACGACAAGTTACTTGGTGAATTTATTAGAACAAAAACAATCACGTGATTCTTGCTACAAAAGGTGCTACCAACCCCTGCTGAATGCCTGAAATGAGCTTTTGAACTTAAAAGTCCTGCAAAGTGGCCGGAACTATTTCGAAGAACCAATCGAAGCGAATGAGAACGTGTCTCTTTCCGTCGATGAGCGTGTAGATGAGGACCACCATTTTGAACTCTCCGGTCGGAAGCATCGGTGGATAGTTCGGATTATGCTCGACGGTGTGGTTCCGAAAAACAATGTAACCCTGCGGTAGAGAAAAGAGAGAGAGATATGGGACCGGTATGATAGAATCGAAGCCAGTCCAACCGCTTACATTCAGAGGGCAAGGTCGCAGATTGGAATACTTTTTTATGTACGGAGCGACCGAGTCCAGGAATGTGTTTTTCTCGCCCTGCATATACGCGCAGAGATCTGACGTGATATTGATCAGCATGAAAGGCCGGTACAATCCAGTAGAGCTCTTCCTGAAAGCAGTAACCGACATCTGAAAAGAGAAACGCGTTTAAAAATTAAATTTGGGTAAAATCACCCTGGATTCACATAAAGATTGTAGACGGTCCGTGTGCCCCAACCCTGCAAGCCGTCCATTTCATGAGTTCTGTTGTAGCGTCGGTAGTAGCACGATCCGTTCACAAGAATGTCGTTATCAAACGTGCAGGAATGATATTTTGTGATCCATTTGTAGTTGAAAGTCTGGAAATTTCGACGTATTTTATGAAGAGAATGGTGGCGCATCTATGAGCTTACGTTAGACCCAGCCCAAATGGCCACTGCCAGATAAACCAAGAACACAAACTTTACACAAATTGTCCCTGCCATTTTCAACTTTCTGATTTCGCAAAATCCACGTTACTGGACGTCGTGATGGAGTTGCGTTGGAAGTCATTTGCTGCCACGGTCAAACCACATCCCGTCAGATATCGGATTCATAAACAGAGAGTCACAGTGAGATCATTTGAATGAGATAAGTCGTTTGCCCAACGTCATTTGGTGATATGTTCAAGCCATTAAATCAACAGTTCACTGAATTTACGTCACTCGATACATTCATTTAACACTCGAATAAATGTTCGTTCAGCTTTTACCTCCGGTGGATGCTGACTATGCAAGAAAATGGAATGGTAAGGGTCATTCAATCAGCCATTCATGCTTGGGTGAATGACAGCCGAGGTGTCCCCGAGGTCATTCGATTCAACTTTGATTTGCGGTTTTAGAGAGAAAATCGGTTTTCGATAGAGTCGCATTGGCACTTCCGTTCAGACGCGAATCAATGGAAGAGCATGAGAGAAAGTCGACTATGAATGCTTGTGCTGAAGGTCCCTTTTAATTATTCCAAAAGTGCAAGTAAATCATGTGAAAAAGGTGCCAACAACCCATTCTGATTGATTCCAATTAGAGTTAGCAATTACAATCAGAAATCCTGAATTGTGGCTGGTGAGATCTCAAAGAACCAATCCGAGCGAATGAGAACGTGTCTCTTCCCGTTGAGGAGCGTGTAGATAAGGCTCACAATTTTGAACTCTCCGGTAGGAAGTAACGGGGGGTAGTTCGGATTATTCCCGACGGTGTGGTTCCGGAGACAAATGTAACCCTGGGAGAGAGCAAGAGAGGAAGAGAGAGATGTGATCTATTTGATAAATAGATTCGAGGCTCATTCACAAACGCTCAGTGGGCAAGACTTCAGGTTCAAGTATCCTTTAATCTCGTGGGTAGCGGCATCCAGAAATATGTTCTGCCCGCCCTTCAAATGCGCGCAGAGATCCGACGTGACATTCGTCAACATTGAAGGCCGGTACAGTCCAGTGGAACTCTTCTTGTAACCAGTTATCGTAAGCTGAAACGAAGAGAACGACAAGGGATCTTGGAATCCAATCCTGGAAATGCATTTTTTTGTATTCACATAAACATTGTAGATAGTCTGTGTGCTCCAGGCCTCCAAGCCTTGGTTCTCGTGGGTTCTGTTTATACGACGGAAGTAGCACGAGCCATTCACGAGAATGTCGTTGTCAAACGTGCACTCATGAAATCTCGACCTTATTTTGTAGTTGAAAATCTGAAATTGTATGTAGACTTGGATATGGGTAACGCTAGAAAATTAGAAATCGAACACTAGACCCAGCCAGAATGACCACTGCAAGATGAGCCAACAGCACAAACTTCAACCAAGTTGCCTCTGCCATTTTCGACTTAACGATTCCACGATTCCCTCGTTACTGGACGAAGCGATGAGGTCGGATTGGATGTCATTTGCCAACAAGGTCAGTCAACGTCAAAGATTGCTCACTAATGAGCACATCGATTTCACACTCGAATGAATTTTTAGCCATGGGCGTGCTGCCAACGGAGAGCTACATTTGATCGAAGCGAGCCAATCGGTCGGATGGATGCAAATCCTCTCGCTTTTGGAGGCGAATGCCCAACTCGATTTGGATTGTGGATGAGTCATGAAGAGTCACCAGAACTAGATAAGAACAGCCTCATACTTGTGAGGTACTTGCAAAATCTTGTTGCGAATCTCTTTTATTAGTTCTCAAGACCAAGACAATCAAGTGGTCAATTTTGATGGCGTCTAGTTAATTTAACTCAAGATAACGAAAAGTAAACTTAAAAGTCCCGGAGAGTTTTGGAGACAATTTCAAAGAACAACTCTATGCGAATGAGAACATGTCTCTGGCCATCGATGAGGTTCACAAGTTTGAAGTCTCCGGTCGGAAGCAACGGCGGAAAATTCAAATTTTGTTCGACGGTGAGATAAATCGGACGCCCAACATAACGTGAACTGCGTGTTCGTCTCTCGACACCTCCATTTCACACTCGAATAAATTTTCCTCCATTGTTTTGCTGCCAACGGAAGTTGCCCCGGCGAGAATATTGCCAGATCACGTCGATACAATCTGTCATCAAGAACTGATTACTACTTGGATGAACGACAGCGTGAGGATGGGGGAGTTATGTTGCGAGTAGTGATCAACATTAGCGAAAGCCGGACAATGACAGTGGTACTACCGCAGTTATGTTGGTAGTTAATGCTTGATGACAGATTATATCGACGTTATCCGGCAATATTCTCGCCGGAGAAGCTTTCGTTGGCAGCAAAACAATGGAGGAAAATTTATTCGAGTGTGAAATGGAGGTGTCGATTGACGAACATTCAGTTCACGTTTCGTTGGGCGTCCGATTTATCTCATCAAAAGCATCTCACTGCGAAGTACTGTTTGTTACGGACTCATGAATTCGAACCCTGTTTCTGAAATCTCTTAACCTAACCTAACTTAACCTAAATTTCCCAAAAGCGTTGCTGCATTGGCACTTCCTACTCGAAAGTTCCGAGCAGACTTTGATCAAAAGGAAGAGGGAAAGTCGACCATGAATGCTTGTGCTGAATTGTTCCAAAAATACAGAAAAATCACGTGAAGAAAGTGACACCAACCCATTCTTATCAATCCCAATGGCGGTGAGCCATTACAATCAAAAATCCTGGAGAGTGGCTGATGTGATATCGAAAAACCAACCAATGCGAATTAGAACGTGTCTCTTGCCATCGATGAGTGTGTAGAAAAGGATCACCATTTTGTATTCTCCGGTCGGAAGCAACGGTGGGGAGTTTGGATTGAGCTCGAAGGTGTGGTTCCGGATACAAATGTAACCCTGCGAGTGATAAGAGAGAGATGTGATCGATTCGAGAGATTCGAAGTCAATTCATTCACAAACATTCAATGGGCAAGGTCTCAGATTAGAATGTCCTTTAATCTCCGGGGCAACGGCGTCCAAATATGCGTTGGTTTCTCCCTTCAAATACGCGCAGAGATCTGATGTGATATTTATCAGCATTGAAGACCGATACACCCCAGTGGAACTCTTCTTGTAATTAGTTACCGAAAACTGAAACGAAGAGGACGGCAAGGTACATTAGCATCCTCTCCTGGAGATGGATTTTGACTGAAATCGTTCTGAATTCACATAAAGATTGTAGATAGTCTGTGTGCTCCAGGTCTCCAAGCCTTGGTTCTCGTGGGTTCTGTTGTAGCGACGGTAGTAGCACGATCCGTTCACAAGAATGTCGTTGTCAAACTTGCAATCATGGTATTTCGTTATAATTTTGTAGTTGAAAGTCTGGAAATAACATTTAAGGAGAATTCAGCGGCAAGTTTTCATCTGGAGAATGGTGGATAGCGAATAAGCTTACATTCGACCCAGCCCAAATTGCCGCTGCAAGATGAGCCAACAGCACAAATTTCACCCAAGTGGCCTCCGCCATTTTCGACGTGACGTTCGTTACTGGACGAGGTGAGGCAATTGCGGTGAAAGTCATTTGCAAACACGGTCAATTAGAGCAGATCAGATAAGGATGTCAAGAGCTAATGATCGAAAATTTGCAGAGAGATAACGTCTGACGTCAATTTGGTGACATTTGGAAACCATTAACTCGGCCTTTAACTGCGTGTTCGTCATCCGACACCTCGGTTTTACACTCGAATAAATTGTTTTCCGTTGTTTAGCTGTCAACCGAAGCGGCCCTCGCAAGAATATTGCCAGATAACGTCGTTCCAATCTGTCATCAAGAATTGGCTTCCAACATTTCTGTGGAAGTAATACTGTTTTGGCCGGCAAACGCTAATGTTGATCATTATCGGCCTGCTGGCAACTGTTAATCCTTGATCCAACCACAAATTTCGATGTTTTAGAGATTTCGTCCAAACTGATAGTTTATTTTGATGGTTTGATGGTGATGGATTGAGTAGAACAGAAGGGTTCTTGAACGCAAAGCTTCTCTTTTCGTCTTTTAGTTTTTTTCTTGACACAAACTACAAGTTTTCACGACAACTTACTTGGTGAATTTATTAGAACGAAGACAATCACGTGATTCTTGCTACAAAAGGTGCTACCAACCCCTGCTGAATGCCTGAAATGCGCTTTTGAACTCAAAAGTCCTGCAAAGTGGCCGGAACTATTTCGAAGAACCAATCGAAGCGAATGAGAACGTGTCTCTTTCCGTCGATGAGCGTGTAGATGAGGACCACCATTTTGAACTCTCCGGTCGGAAGCATCGGTGGATAGTTCGGATTATGCTCGACGGTGTGGTTCCGGAAGGAAAGGTAACCCTGCGAGAGAGACAGAAAGAGATGGGTTCGGCATGAGAGCATCGCAGCCAATTCATCCGCTTACATTCATAGGGCAAGGTCGCAGATTGGAATACTTTTTAATATCCGTAAAAATCGAGTCCAAAAATGTGTTTTTCTCGCCCGTCAAATACGCGCAAAGATCTGACGTGACATTGATCAGCATGAAAGGCCGGTACAGTCCAGTGGAGCTCTTCTTATAACCAGTCGTCGACATCTGAAACCAAGAACGCGTCAAAAATAACATTTATGGAGAATCGTCGTGGATTCACATAAAGATTGTAGACATTCCGTGTGCCCCACGCCTCCAGCCCGCCAGCTTCGTGGGTTCTGTTGTAGCGACGGTAGTAGCACGATCCGTTCACCAGAATGTCGTTATCAAACTTGCAGGAATGGTATTTCGTGATCATCTTGTAGTTGAAAGTCTGGAACAAACATTTGAGGAGAATTTAGCGTCATCTGGAGAATGCTGGCCAGCAGATAAGCTTACGTTCGACCCAGCCCAAATGGCCACTGCGAGATGAGCCAACAGCACAAACTTCACCCAAGTTGCCTTTACCATTTTCGGCTATCTGTTTCTGCGTGACCATCGTTACTGGACCAGGTGAGGAAATTGCGTTGGAAGTCATTTGCCAATCAGATCGAGTGGGAGTCATGGGCGCGTGACACAAGTTTTACAGATTCATCCAAATCCGGTTCAAAGTAGAGCTTTGGCGCGTCATTTCCTCACGAGTTAATAGGCATTGATGGTTTGCATCGATAATACGCGAAGCTCGTTCGGAAATGACGCACATTGAATCGTACCGGCCTCTGGTGCGTAACAATCAGAGTTTTACAGTGAGATAGTTTTGATAAGATAAGTCGATCGTCCAGCGTCATTTGGTGATATTTAAAAGCCATTTACTCAGCCGTTAATCGACACATCGATTTCATATTCGAATGAACTTTTGCTGCCAACGGAAACACAAAATAGATCAAATCTTCCATCAAGATTTGGCTTCCAGCCCAACCGTACTGCGGTAGTAATACCTGTCTTCTGGGCGGGAATCTCTTTTAATAGTTTTCAAAACGAAGACAATCAACTGATTTCTACATCAAAGTGTCTTTCCAATCAATTCAACCCAAAATAATACATATTTAAAGTCAGAAATCCTGGAGAGAAGCTGGGGTTATGTCAAAGAACCAGTCGACGCGATTGAGAACGTGTCTCTTGCCGTCGATGAGCGTGTACATGTTGTTCACAACTTTGAATTCTCCGGTTGGAAGCAACGGCGGGAAGTTCGGACCTTGTTCGACGGTGTGGTTCTGGAAATAGATGTACCCCTGCAAGGAAAAGAGCAGCAGAAAGACAGAGAGAGAGAGGATTAGTATTAGTAACGAATTTTATGGCTACGCAGCTAATCAGTTCACATACATTAAGTGGGCACGCTCTGAGATTAGAAAATTTCTTAATGTTCGGGGCAACTGAGTCCAGAAACGTCGACTTTTCCCCCCTCAAATACGCACAGACATCGCACGTGACGTTTATCAGCATAAACGGCCGATACATTCCTGATGAACTCTTCTTGAAAGCAGTGAAAGACAACTGAAATAAGAATAACGTCTTAAGCGATAAATTTGATAAGAATCCTTCAGAGTTCACATAAAGGTTGTTGATCGCTCGGGTGCTCCAGACCTCCAAGCCGTCAATCTCGTGAGTTCGGTTGTAGCGGCGATAGTAGCACGATCCGTTCACTAGGATGTCGTTATCGAAAGTGCAGGAATGGTATTTCGTGGTCCATTTGAAGCTGAAGTTCTGAAATTGACAAGATATTTTCAAGTGGATAACGCTAGCCAGTGAGAAATCTAACATTCCACCCAGCCAAAATGGCCACCGAGAGATGCGCCAACAGCACAAGCTTCACCCAAGTTGCCTTTACCATTTCCACTGACTCGATTCTGCGATATTCTCATTACCCGACCAGGTTTTAATCATATGCTGTGATGATTGGAATCATCGGGGCGTGACGAATGGCAATCGACTTAAGAAGAAAATCAGATAAAACGATCGACAATCATTAGTTCCGGTGACATATTCGGATGCGTCCCTCAACCAATCACCGGATGCTTGTTAACCGGCACATCGATTTAATATTTAATTCAACTTTCATCCAAGGTTTTTATTCAAAGGCGGAGGAAGGGGGAGGGGCAGGAGTCATCCCGCAACTCCCCACTCATCGTCTTCGTACATCCCAGGCTTCCTCTTCACCAGCATCCTGAGCCTCATAGATGTAATCACACGAGAATTCCGACCAAAGAAAGAGAAAGAAAGAAAAATAGACAGAGAAAGATGAAACGTTATTTCGTGTAAAATAAGATATTCATCTATCTCATCGCATTCGAATCATTTGGCCACAAAATAACTCTCATAATTTTTCCAAATGCCGAGTTCGATTCGGAATTGTGGCCGGGTCATGCAACATTTCATAAAAATGCATTCGATGTTGTCGAGTGTGTTTATAATTTTCGAATAAAATAAAACGAAAAATAAGAAAAAAATATAAAAAATAAAAAGAAAAGAAAAAGAAAAACAAGACAACAGCAACAGTAACGGCGACGAAGTCGATTCGAAGAGAGACGAGGCAGAAAAAGAGGAAGAAAAAATAAAAAGAAAAGACGAGTGGAATCGAAGCGCATTCGAAAAATCAACTGAAAAACGAATAAACGAATCGAGGAGAAACAACAACAAACAATCCAAACAAATAAAAATAAAATACTAATCGGTTGTGTGCCGGCCGACCCGACCAACCCGACCAACCCGACCAACCAGCCGACCGCGAGAGTATCGCTTGCATTCACATGAATATTTCATATTTTTCGATGACTGAGAGAGTTATATGGCGAATGAATGGGCACTGTGGCTGCGCGGCCGACTCGCATAATGCAGATAATATGTGGATATTAGGACTGTGACCAGACGAAAAACGAAATTTATTTTATTTATTATGAGACACATGAGATTATTAATCGAATTCCAGAGGATGTTATCGTGATGGTGGCGGCGCGCTGGTTTGGAAGAAGGTCCTGGAACCGACTCATTTCGGGGGTCAATGGGAGTTCGTCATCCTTGTGAGGCCAAAGCTTCCATCCGAATGACCTGTCGAGCATACCCCGGAGCCCATCTCCCCAAGCCACTCACCCAGTCGATTCCTAATTAACAGAGCAAACGTGGCTGGAATCGTCGATCGCAGAGCAAATCGAACAAAAAAAGGCGACACAACGAAAATAACCAATCGACGCTTTCTTCAAAAAGCCCATGTGCGCCCGTCAACGATGATAAAATATCGTTGGTTGGCAAATGAAAAACCGCATCGAATTTATTATCAGGCAATGTGATATGGTTCGATGTGCAGTGAATCGAATCGTTTCACGAAACGGTCGGCTCGATGCAATCGAGAGACGAACAAGTCTCCGTGCTCGGCCACAGTCGACGCGCGCACCAAACGAAAGACAAAAACAACAACAACAACAACAACAACAAAAAAGAGCATTTACGAACAAATATGGAATGTTGGGAAAGAGGTCAACCAATCACAAGCGTTGCCATCGCACAAATGCATTAATCGTTTGGCAATAATTGCCGCCGTCGTTATGTCGTCCGCATGTCATTCCGAATGCGATGCATCTTGCCGTAGCCGTACGTACGCGATACAAATCGTTAATAACGAAAAATGTCAATAAATCTGGATAGATTCGTTCCATCAATAGTGGTCGCCGGTGTGCGATGGGTGCGCTGTGGCGTTCGACGTGCGAACCACCGTCATCGCAACGGGTTGAAAATTAATTTTCTGCCAGCGGAATTTGGTGAATGAGACTCGGGAAGCATTGAACCGTTTGCGCACAAGTGCCAGCAGAATCTTGACCTGATTTCAATATCGAACTCAATTGTTCCGCTTGGCACGCGGCCCAATCTCGACGAACCAATTCGATGGCCCTCAATTATCGTCGCCGCAATCAAGTTCACGGGCGCTGTCGTCGTCAAAGTGCCCAGCGACAAAGTACCTTCGATTCGAATGACTCGACGATCTCATCCAGACGATTTGCTAAATTTATTTAATTTTCTTTTTCTTTTAATTGCGTCTTAGAAATTGCGATAAATTTTCAATTGCTGACGCTGACTGTGCAAAGCAAGTTGAGCGCATTCAAATCGCCGAACGCAAGAAAACCAGACAACTTGGACTTGGCGAAAACAACGCCATTTGCATGCGGAATAATTGCCGGGGCAATTAAATGCTATTTTCCAATTGGTGATCGACACGTTTTAGGCTGGTTCAACTGGTTTCTCTGCGGCCATTGTCTGCGGTATCAACGTCAGATCATAATTCTCGGTGCTCATAACCGATTGCACGCAACCATCTCGTTACGAATGGAAAATAAAAAGGAAATTATTGCGAATGGCTTCGTTTTAACGATTTTTTCGTTCGAATCCAAGCGAATTCAAGCGAAATCAACATAATTCGGCCACCTTCATCGATGGAGGCATTCAAACTGAGCGTATCGTTAAATCGACGACAGTTTATTGGCAATATAATTGTTTATCGTTTCTATTGAATCGCGGTGAGCTGGTTTACTGGTTGCTCTCGGGTGCGTTGGAGGAGTCGTTTTGAGGAGTCGTTTTTAGGTGCGGAGCAGATGCGGCTGGCGCCGAGTGTTGCCCGTTCTTCGGGTCGATTCCTCCGGATTCTTCCACTCCACCGACGACGAGGATGGCTGTTTTCATTTCAACTATCGTTGATAATTTAATTTTCCGTTTTTTTCCACCCAAGAAAATCGTTTCATTTTCCTTTGGCCCCCCCGCAGTCCAACAATGCCTGCTCAACACACGCCACCCATTCCGCTGGCATATTGGAAACTTTGGAGCGGCACGGAATTGAAAGAAGAAACAGGAAATAAAACTTGAAAAATCGAATAGGAAAATCGAACACAAAGAATGATGATGGAAAATGCGTGCAGGAAAATGGGTGACATTGGAAAATGCCAAAAACATTCGGAAAATTCAATGCGAACGGTTCCCCTTGCGAATTTGCCTTCGTATCTGTGAGTTTTCAGATGATCCGGGGGAACTTCCATCATGGAAGCCATTCAGAGATACGTCACGCAGGTGAATTTTCCCCGGAAAATGGTGGATTTTGAGGCGTGAAGCTTGACTGTGGTTCACCCAACGAGCAACGGCAAGTTGATTAAATCACTACCAGCTTTTGTTCCAATAAATTGATCGACTCATCAAACTCATGTTCGCTCAGTTGCCAATCAATCGACGACATGTTCATCACGCTGTTCTCATCACCACAAAGGTCGAATTGATGGAAAACTCGGAAAATTAATGACGATCCAAAAGTCAGGCCGGTGCCATTGTCAATTGCCGGGTGCAATTGAGATGTCATCACAAACGACATTCTCAAAGCAACAACCCCCGCTCGCAAAATTTCGGCCGCCCCATTCAATGGAATTAACAACTCCGCCCACACAATTAAATCATCAACATCATCAAAAGATGATATGCGAATGCG
>JANSTV010030335.1:0-15781 GCA_027564135.1 Lestremia cinerea
TGATAAATCGTGACTCGAAGCTCATAAACAAAGATTATTATTATTTATTTCGGATGGATTTTAGCGCAATGAAAAGTTCATGTGTTAGCGATTTTTCATCGAGCGTGTGTGGAATGGCGTCAACAAAAAAAACTCAGGCAAATGAAAAGTGGAGTGAGAATAAAATTGAGAAGAGCAAAAAACGAAGGAGGAAAAAATGGCGAATGGAACGACGAACGGCAAATGGGAAAATGAAAAACAACAAGACGACCATCGAAATGGTCGAAAGATAGAAAAAGTTTGAGAATGGATGAGCGTGTTATTGTTTAAGCGAATTGAAATTGTTGGCCTTCAGCCAAAACATGAACCAGAGCATTGGGCGAAAGAACGTTTATGGAATGGCCAAACAATGAACGACAATAAAAAGCTTGGGCATGTTGACTGGGGCCCGACCCCAATTGGAGACGTTGGAACTGCCGACGAAGACTAAGAAGAAGAAGATGAGGAAGAACGACAGACAAGCCGGTTGTGAGTTGTCGCTCGTACGATAATAATCGATCATCGAAGTAAAATTGATGGCAAACACCCGACGCTCGCATGCATAAACCACCAAGAATGGTTCGACTGAATTAAACGCAACTCAGCCGTTCGTTTCTCGTTCATTGTTTGCATTCACTTCCGATTTGAATAGCATTCAGCATTGATTACATTGTAATTGGATTAAGAGCTGTTGAACGATACGATTTTTAATGCGATTTCCTCGCAGCAAGCCCATCGAATATGAAAACGGATGAGACTAACCTTAGAATGCCAGCGCTTTGATTCGATTCGAATGTGCGACGTGGTGGTGCCAAAATGGCTTCGCCTTGCGTTGACCATGTTGAATCTCGCCACACTTGCTCAGGACCACCGTGCAATTGTAACGGTGCCAATGGGCCACCGGTCGGTATTTTCATGTCGGACATGCCACCTTTCTCCCATAACTTCTTTGCGGCTGACGTGGTGATCTGCAAATAAAGAGAGAGAATAAAACACAAAATTAATTACTTATTCGACGGCTAAGCCAAGTCAGCGGGGTCAACCCACAGAGAATACAACGCTTTCATTTGATTTGACGCCAACACGGAATGTCTCAAGAGCGTCGAAAGTGGCCGACATTCAACTGCACGAATCGAAATGACACCAAGACAGGGCGCATTTTCTATTCAATTCATTCATTCTTCCCCACTGGCGTTCGCTTGAATCATAAACGTCACACTCAAAATCTTATAATCACTTGAAATGCCATTCAGATTCCATTTCGGCCACAATGGAAATGACAAAGTTCATTGAATTCATGTTCGAGGAGTTTGTTGTTTTGCTTTTCTTGGAAAAGAAAAAAATATTATTGACAGAAGAAAAGCCATGGAAAACGATAAAGAATGTATGGGGAAAAATGATTTGAGGAAAACTAATCGAAAAGTTTCCCACAAAAAGTTTTTCTATCGACGTCATTCGCTGAAACGAAGAGGCTATTCGATTTCGATGAGTGGCGCGCACCCGTCAGAATTGTTTGCGATGCAATGCGATAGTGGCGATCAACAAAGTCAATATTGAAATTTCAAATGTATATGACGAGGATGACGACGATGACGACGATGACGAGGACGATCGAAATAAATGGATGTTAGCTGATGGATTTCCGTCTAATGGAAGACAGACATTGTGACGATGGTGAATCGGGTCGAAAGGGTTTTGAACTTTCCGATGGAAATTCGAAGCTAATTGGATGCATTGGAGGCCATACGAATCCGGTGATGAACGTACCGCCTCCGAAATCATTGATTTGCCGCGGCCACAATAGCTTCCGGGGCCAACTAATCGCAACTATGCGAGCTTAAGGCTTGGCAAGTCATTGTTCGTATCAAGCGAATCGCGCAATCCACATTCGAATGATGATGAACTGAGCAATGAACCTTATGGAATGCACTCTCTCATTGCACACACCGTGCTCACCGCACACAATCATCGCAATTGGATTGAAACGCGACGAGAAACATCGACAGAATCCGATTTGTTGTCAGAACAATCCGATCAATCCGAAACCAACGAAACGACCAACCACAGCGATGTGCAAACAATCAACATTGGCTTTTAGAACCATTCTGCATGGGCTAGTTCACTCGATGGATTCCATTGTTTGATGTGGCTTCGCTTGCGAATATTATGTAAATCGCGCTGGCTCTGCCATTCCACTAATTATGATGCAATCAAGAGATTGAATAGCGAACCGAGCCATCGCTACAATATCTCCGCTAAATGCTATTACATAAATGAATAATAGACGACGACGATGACGGTGATGACGAAGACACAGCTATTGCCGGCTCAGACATCGTTATAACAATTGCGTTTGTTGTTGTTGTTGTAGTTGTGAACTTGATGTTAAATCATCGCGTTTGCGAGCACACACAGACATTCGCATGATCTGAATCGAATGAACCTCAATCGTGTTGAAGCAACTCAAGCGTATCATAAAACCGAGTGAGAAGAGTGAAAAAGAGGGAGACAGAGAAAGAGAACGAGAGCGAAAAAAAAAAACATCGAAAACTACCGGCGAAGAAACAAGAAAGTTATTTTGCTCGTCAAACGATTTCGGTTGAATTTTTTTCTTCTTCTTCTTCGTAGTTGAGCTGTCGCGCGATTGTTACCCAAGACCAGTGTTGTTGTTGATATTGTTGTTGTCGGCTCAATCATTTTCAAAGTCAAAGTCAAGACTGTTGAAGCGAAAGAAAAGAAGAAAAATGTTCAATCGTCTGATGGATGAAAGATGTGAATGCATTCGATTGTGAATTGTTTGGGTATCGGATCGGCGTGTGATTGGATTGGATTGAGAAGTGTCGCGTCAGACGTCTAACTCATACCACACACTCGGTCACTCGCATTCCAGTCGATGTCATCATCGAAAAAATAACCATCTCTTCCGGCCGGTCAGACCATGAGCATAATTCAATTGGAGAATGCAATGCAGCAAAGCATTCCCAAAGCGGACAGTTGCTTTGCGGTTCAACATCAAAATGAGCATTGGAGAATTGCATTAACGCAATGCCGGCTGGTTAACCAATGCGACAGTGATAATCGACCAGTTGCGCGTAACACAATATCGCATCCAAAATGATCAACACGACGATCCGCACCGATCATAATTCATGTAATTTAATTTATTGCTGGCAATTGTTTGATTATTTAATGGGTTTGACGGGGGGGGGGGGGCATTTTAACGCGGAGACATTGTTTCGGATTGTGCTTTGGTTTGGTCCAGCGCATTCGTCACAATGACCTCTGCCTGGGAATTGTACCGGAACAGTGACTGTTGATTCGTTCGAATGCGATCCGAAGCGGAATCGGACGGCTTCGCGTTTCAGCTAATTGACCTCTCACAAATTCACCATCAGAACAAAAGACCACATTGTTGTAATTTTGAATACAAAATTGTGTTTTCCTGGGAAATGCATTTGCAGTTTTCACAACAAATCTACGGGCCTCGGGTGGCAGCTTGAGCGAGCGGGATGGATGATTGGAATGAATGATGTTGTGTGGCCTCAGATTTCGCGATAAATCTACGATAATTAATGCAAACTCGTTGTCTGCTTGGTCGGGGGAGTTTCGAATTGCTTTGTCAGCGCTTTGTCACGAGGCAGAGCGCGCCGGCAAGAAACGGTCCATTACGTAAAATCGACTGACGGAACGCAACCCCGATTGGTGCAGTGAATATTTCAGCGTGGATTTGAAGTGAAACATATGAGCGCATCGAACAAAAGGGACAACAAACCCGCACAGACATCGATGGCAAGTGTGCGACTGTGGGCTCACATCGACACGACCGGGAGAGAATGATGCAGATGGAAAATGTACGGTTGCCTTGGCAACACAACGGATCGGTCGACGTCGATGTTACCGAACATCAGAAAACCGGTCTCTGCATGTGCGACCGATGCGAGTGTTTGCCAACAGTCGACGACGGCGATGATGATGATGATGATGATGATGATGACAATGATGACGAGGACAATGCACGATCGCGTTGATGCAACCGATGCACATATGACTGCAATGAGAGCTCATTTGGCAAATGGCGTTGAATAAAACGCCCGGGTTTGGATCTGAGGTTATTTTTCACGTCCCGAAAATGGCAAAACAACATCAACTCGACAATTTTTCGGTTTGAAACATCAGCGCAACGGGGCAAGACGACACGTTGAGCTTTGCCAAAATACATACAGTTCCCTTGCGGCATAGCGCGGCAATGACGATGACGATGCCAATGATAGTGTGCTCTTCCGCTCTTCAATTACAACATTTGTTGGACTTTGGCATCGTTGTGGCATCGTTGCTCATGGCAACTCTCTGGGTGTTGTGCGAGTATTTGACTGTTTTGTTGCTTTCTTTTTGTTTCAGTTTTGCAATGAAATGGCACCGGCATCACGACGACGGTACAGAATTTTCGTTTTTCAGGGCTCTCTCAGCATTGCGCATCGCATGACAACAGCAGGCGGTTTCTCTCTACCAAAATGTATTCATGTCGACGATTCGGTGGAAGCCAATTGATGAATCAGACAACCAGCGTTTTGGGAACATCAAACGACCGAAATGCATTTTGAATGATAATTCGATTTTGTATTTTCATCGAATTCGGGAAATGGGTTTGGCTACGGTCGAACCAGTCGAATCAGTCGCAGACGGAAGCAGTCTGGTGGAACTGGGCGACGAGAGGTTTCTCAGAGGAAACGAATTGCAGACAAGCGCTTTCCGCTCTCACTGTCGCCTAACTCAATTTGAAACGAACCGATTTCTCCGCAATGTGTTGTCAGAATGAATGAAAAGCAATCAAAAAGCTTTACAAACGTGACGGGCTTCCTTGAAGCGATCTCGTTTTCCCGAAAGCGCCCTCACCGCCACCACCAAAATTCCGAAATGGAAAATTTTTAATGGGAATTTTGCGCGACGATGCCAAAGCAAATTTTCATTTTCTCGCAAAACGTTTGCCGAGATACGAGAATATATCTCGCCTGGGTGATTAATTGCGGCTCACACAGACACACAGAGGCGCTCAGGAAAAAAATCGCTCTGACGGTTCGCCTCGTTAAAATTTTCAGCACAAAACGGCAAATTAATTTGGATTTGAATAATTATGTTGTCACAAGTCGCTTTGCGGAGATGGATGAAAGGGGACGACTGGGGGGAACATAGCAGATTGGGTGTGCTCACGAAAAGCATTGTCATCATCCCCATTTTGGATTGACGTTTTCAAACAGGCGGACCAGGCAAGATGATCTCGAATCCATCAAAACTGTCATCGGACAAACCGTTACACAATCGCCTCGCTAAAAATATCCTATTCCGGCATTTATCATGTGCCGTTTCAAGGGCCGAAATGATCTCGCGGCCACCATAACCTCAACCACAATGATACGCAACGTGACACGCATCAATATCGCACGCGTGTTCAACACAATCAATATTTCGATGTTGTTGCCTTTTTTTGCGGTTCTCATTTTTCAGGTCGGCCACTTCTTTCCCTTCTCGCTCGCTCATTCTCATTCTGGTCATGTGTGTTTTTGTTTGACCGGACAAACAAAAGCTACGCAAAATGGGCACGTTTTGTGCTCGTTTTCAATGTGACTCAATGCAATTCATACGAAATCCGAGAGAAAAGGAGAAGAACAAAATGAAAATTCGCTTGGGTGGCAAGCGTTCGGGGTGTTTGAGGGGAATTGCGGTAATTATTTGTGATTTGTTTCGCCAAACAACAATTCTGATGACATTTTTATTGGTTGACGAAGTCAGTGGAGTGTCGGCTCGAGCCGAACGGCTTGCTTCATGTTGCCGGTGAGGCCATACGGGGCGAATGAATTGCTTCATTCCCTCCCGTCCTCCTCCCTCCTTTTCAACATCACACTGAAACAATGAGGGAATAATGTGCCATTTATTGAACATTCTCCGTTCCAAACCATCTCAGGACATTGTATTGAATCGTTTAAATGGAACTTATTTATGTTTTTCAATTAAATTCATAACGAATTCCATTCAAACGATAGAATTCCATTTGAAATATTCCGATGCTTTTGGTTCGAGCGATGTTTGAAAAGATTGAAAATTGGAAAATAAGTTGGCTTTTGATGGAGGCGAATGTAGGTGGTGCCATAACCGGCACCATCACCAGCCACCGGGTTCAGCGTAACAACGCGATTCATTTCGAAATGGAAAAGCCCTGGGCAAAGCTTTCAGTCTGATTGCTCCATAAGCAGTGGCTTGTATCGATTTCATGAGATGTGGATGGAAGAGTCGGTTGTTCATTTCGTCGTAGGACCCGCAGTTCATTTTCACAGATGATTTACGGCATAATGAATTCTCTCAGAGGCCATGATGAAATCAAAGGGATTACCGTTGTGTAGGATTTTGTTTCATCTTCTTTGTTGATGTCTACCACCTTCCCAGTCCTTGCATTCATTGCGACTTCATTGAGCAACGCTCATTACAATTTTACGCAGCGATTCCATGGAAATGACGGGCGTTTCCCAGCCGACCCGAAAAAAGAGACTTGAAGACAAATTACCAGCGCATGTAACATTCATTAGGGGCGACCACAGGATTCCTCAAATGACTCAATTATTCACGAACGGAATGATAGAAATTGTGTCAGACGGGCGAGTGCGTCCCCAGAGATATCGATGGGTCACATTCCGCATGAATTCCAACCAGGCCGGATGAAACGCTACGATATGGTACGATGTCACCGGGCGCATTTATCGTCGAGCCGTCGCTTCACAAATGCTAATCGAGTAATTAGAACTTCCTCGAGAAAAATTCTGTTGAGCATTCCATTGGTTTGCATCTTGACGATTTTGAACCGAGCTCTTTTCCACAGTCTCTGCTACGGAATCGACCGGAGATGCTGTGACTAATTTAATTGTGTTGATGCTTTTTTTTAAGTGTTTCAAATTACGAAATTTTCGAGATGCCATTCAAGCAGCTCAGCAGCTTGGTAGTTGGGATTTACGACTGTGGTTGTGGTTCAATTGGACGGGTCTGGCGGGATGGTTTCTGTCAACGGTCGTTCGAAAGCCATCGCTTGACATATGCTAATGTGAAACCGCAATGGGCGAGAAAGGCAATTCATCAAAGCCTCCCTAAGCTGGTCGGAGGGAAAAAATCCTAGACGAATTCCAGGCTAAGCCACCAGCGACACGAGTGCCATTCAATTCGATGGTAATCATCGCGATCGATGCCATTACATTTTCATTTTGCGAAAATCGCACTCTTTTTTCCGCTCTCGTCTGACCTTGAACTCAGACAAACGAACCGTCGTCGGCCAAAATTCCGATTCAAAGTAACTCTCAAACAGCAATCAATCGAAGTGATGCTGTGTGTGTGTGTGTGTGTGTGTGTGTGGCGTTCATGTTCCAGGGTCGAAGTGTGCGTGCTGTTTGGAATTCCGGCCGATTTTTTATGCTATTTTTCAGTTGTTTTTTTTCTCGATGTTCACCGCTTTTTACCGGCTGCTGAGTAATGAGAGGCTCGCATCGAAGCAAAAAGAATAAGAAACATGACGCGAATTTCTCAGCGAAAAACCTTGATCTTGACGGAATGCGAAGTCGATCGCAATTTGTCGATTCCGTATCGTCGATTACACAATCGAAGCGAGCACGGAACGAGTCGACTTGAACGCTCGGTTGGTTTTCACATCAATTTGAATGGCTCCAATCGGTCACATGCAAAGCTATGCCTGACACACATTGTGTGCAATAATCAACTGAAATTGGGTTGGGTTCCGAATTGGTATGGGCATGGCACCGTTGGTTGTAAATAATTAGCAATTTATTTGCCATTTTATCGGAAATTGAAAATGCATCGAAGCAATCCAATTAGCGATTCGCCTCTTTTTCAGCGGGTCGCAAATGCGTTTCTCAAAACAACTCCCTTCAGGCCAACACCGTTCATCAACAATGTAAATCCACCCGGCCATTAGATTGAGATCAGTCCCACTGGGCTCCTGGCCGGATGTTACCAACTCCACCACCACCAATTAGTCGTTCATTGCTTGAATTAATTTTTTTTATCCGCGGCAAAGTAAAAAATAAACTTTTAATGCGTTGCATTCCATCCATGGCGACAGCACCAGCAAGCCGTTAAAGCCAGTAAAAGGCAACAGCGCAGATAATTCGTCATCGAATGGGCGAGGGCAGAGTCAAAGGAAGCTATGACCGACCGATGCGAAATGCCACTTGAAACCAAAAACTAATTATTCAAGCGCTTAGTGCGATGGTCATACATCCATTTGACGAATTTCCAATGCTAAGAATAGCTCCACAGCTCCTCGTTACTCGATCTTTTGATGCATGCGTCTGTGGTGGCCTGTGATGTCGTTCATTAAAAGGCATTAGTCCAATGCACTTGCCATCCGACTGGCTTCTCTGAGTTCCCGATTCTCTCCTCTCGAATTAACCGAATTTCGTCGCAGTCCAATTAACAGACCTATCGAATGTTTGGTTAGAAACTGGTCGTTCGCTGCGATACACAATTCAATTTATCACAAGCATTCAAATGACTGCATCATCGTTGCCAATTAGCTCATCTCGAGTGTCCTTCCAGCCAAATGGATGACCCATTTATCATTTTGCCATTTCAAGAAATTAACATTTGACATAATTGTTTATGTTTTGCGGTGGGCTTGAATGTTTGCACTCGAACTTGTTCAAAATTCTGGATAACAACCGCATTTCGGTTTGGAAATTCATAATCAATTTTCCCACTGCAATTTTCGAAATGGAAATTATTTGCATTTTCGAAACAGAAATCGATGGAAAATCTGCATTGACCGACGAGAAAAATCTGTGACCAAATGAATTTCACGGGGATTTTCACAATTCACACGAGAAAAATGTGCAAGACAACAACAACAACAGCGGCGAGGCGAGAAAAAAAAAGCAACGGTGAATATCGTTGTGGCTGGGTCTTTGGCCAGACCGGTCGATATCTTGGCACGTTCAACAACACAGTCAAACGCCAACGATGGCATATTTTCAAAAGCCGAGCGAAATGGATGAGTGAAATTCGGGCTGGAAACATCCAAATGGCGGCCATGCAGTGCGATTAGTGAACCGCTTCATGAGTCAACAGTGCATCCAAGTGCAAGCGAATGCGATGCGGCAATGCGTTTTGGAACGCTCGCCTGCGGGCAGGTAGGTGAACTGTGTCGAGTTCAAATCCCCATTCAATATTTGCCCAGCGACCGATCGATTCTACCTTCTTTTTCGCTGGCTCTGAGACGGGCCCCGTGACGGGGCGCATCGTGAAAAATGAGCTGTTCAAGCGAAAATTGGCCGAGGCGGTGAGGAGGAAAATGCCTGGATGGAAGGCAGCAATGGGCGAACGAGCCAATTCCGAATCGCATGACATCCGCACAGCGAATGGTAGAGTCGATGCGAGAACACGTCGGATGCCAACTGGATTTGGCCGCATATGTGCTTATGGTTTCAATGGCTGGAGCATTGTCGTCGTCATCGTCTTCAGTCTTCGTCATCATCGGTTCTTGTTCATTTTCAAAGTGTTCACTTCATCGTCGCATGTGATTCTTATTGCTCGCCTAAGTCAATAAAATACACAACATTCGCCTCGTCTATTCGTTCTCTCCCGTTCCATTTGGTTTCCTTTTTCATCGTTCTCTTCGGTTTGCCATTCTCGCATTCGGCTTGTTTTCTCTTTCATCGACTTCGTCGCGAGGTTTTCTGTGGGCATTTTTTTTTTCTTGTTATTTATTTGTTTGCTTGTTTGTTTATTTGCTTTTTTCGACGGGAAAAATGCTTGAGAAATGTAAAGTTGAGAGCAAGAAAAAGAGAGAGAGAGGTAGATAGATGCCAACATTGAAATGAATAAAAAGTCGAGCTCAAGTGTTTGGTTGGGATTCGAAAATGGATGAGCGAAATTGCGATGAATGAATTTCCGATGCAGATTCCAAACGGATGACATTTGACGATTGGATTATCGATGAATGGTTGATTCGTCGCCGCATTGCGGAACAACTGCAATGAAATGTTACAAATTCCGTTGAACAAATTGTTTCGAGACAACGGTGCGGCCGGTCGATTCGTTGAAACTCCCGAATAAATGAGCAATCCAACGCCATTCCGACCAGGAGTTATTTGACCAGCTGGAGGAATGTAATTAAGAAAGGAAAAACAACAACAATAAACAAGCGACACTGCTGGCAAACAATGGCCACAACCAACAAACAGCACCATCACCCGAGTGATTGTAGTGGCGCTGTCATTTCAGTGCAGAACAGTCGCAACGCAATGCCTGGATCGAATAACAACAATTCATTTGTGCTGTTTGGGCTGTTTGATCGAAGACAGGAAAACGCACACAGCCCACCAGCGCAACCAAATACACTGGCGCACGGCTCTACGGGCAATTTACACAAATTGCTTTCGTTGTGATCGCCACACGGTCCCGACGCTCTCTCCGATACATCCACATCGCATTCGTTCGGCTTGATTAAACATGCATTGCATTGCGTCGAATGCGCTGCGCCGCTCGTTCGTTTCAATTGTTTGATGGCATTCAACGGCAACAACGTTTTCGTTCGTTCGCTCATTCGTTTGCTAGTCCGAAGCCCCCCCAATAATGCGCATTCTACTCAAATCGATGCGTTACAGTTTCTTCTTCTTCTTCCTCTGCTTTTTCGGTCCGAACAAACGTCAAGCGTTTCAATCAAAATATTGTTCGTTTCGTTTATGATGATTCGTCAATGGAACGGATGGACCGACGAGGGAAAGAGGTTTTTGTTTGTCCGCCCCACGAAACAAATGCGCCAACATTTATCATCATTTCAGTTGAACGAAACAAAACAGTTTCGAATGAATTCGGTGTGAGAACGGGGAATGACAGAATGAACGACACGAAATAAATGAATGAATGAATGTTGCATGGATATGCCTTCAGAATCACAGTGACGGGGCTCAGCGAACAAATGACACCAGTGACAGTCGACTGATGGAGCCTTGAAACCTAGATCGAACCCTCCATCGAATCGATCGTCAAAGCAAATCAAAAATCATCGACTACGACGACGACAAACAAACAAACAGCTCGAACCCGATTTCAATTCAAAATAACCAAAACGTCTAGCGTATGCGACGATGGCATGCGTAATCGGTCTGGTTAAATATATCTCATCATAAATTTACAAATTTTATTGGAAACAAAAAGCGAAAACGAACAAAAAAATGTCGTCGTTGTATGTGTGTGTGATTATATGTGTGTGTGATTGTATGTGTGTGTATATGTGAGTGTTGAACAGCCATCAATATGCAAACAAAATATTAATTTCGTATTTCGAATGAGCTCGAAGCCGAATTGACTTATGGAAAATCACGAAATAATCGTTGACAAACCAAACATGAAGCGCATTCGACAATCGCGCATTCGAAAACCCAAAAGAAAAACAAAGAAGCGCTTTCGAAATGATTCCAACTAGCCTTCATTAACGTTATTAAGGAAATGACAGTGCGCGATCTTTTTCCATTCGAAATGAAGTGGCTGCTTCAATTGCACAATAACAATTTCGGTGCAATTGTTGTTTCGTTGGAATTGATCGGTTTCCGACAAACTGGCCAGCAAGCGTACAACGACCGTTGTTAGCGCAATCGGCCCGGCTGAATCAAGGGCAGCTTCTGAGTAACATAATATTTAGTCGGTTTTCATTTCAATGGAATTCGAATCCGATCGATTGACAGACAGTTGAAGCCTCGGCTCCAACAAAATGAATTTGACGGGGAAAGAAAGGAAGGTGAAACTCAACCAAAATGGCCGTCGAATGGCGCATCAAACAGCTGTGCCGTCGCTTCGAACATGATGCGTTGTGCCAGTAGGACATGAGGTCAATTACCGATTGCAATATTCAACCTTGGTCGCCCATCCGCCGTCATCAATGCAATTGGCTCTTGTCATTGACTTTACGCGCGCGTGACATTTCCGAATTGATTGGCGAACACATTGAATATTTATCGAAAGTCGCGTTCAACCGTTTCGAATCAAGGAATGTCAATGTCCTTGAATCGCTATTTTGCGGAATGTTTTGAGACGTTTTGCATGCGTTTCGTTGAATCGCTCGAGAAATGCATTATCGCTGCCAGGTGGACGAAGGTCGAACCGGGTCTGGTTCAGGCTTTTGGCCATCGTTGTTATCTTGACGATGAACCACTACCCTCGAGCTATACGATGCGTGTCTTTGACCATTATTTCTTGATGATACATTTTTTAATGGTTTTTTGTAGTTTTTTTTCTCAGAAATCAACCAGCGATTAGTCGTGTTTCTGTCCACTGCTGTGGAAAATTGCATCTCTCGGTGACTTTGGGGCTTTTGTTGTTGTTGTGGGACGAATCGAACATACCATTTCAGTTGTTGCTACAATATCACCAACATCCGGTCCGGGAAACACCAATTCTTGTAGCAATTTCATTATCCAAAAAATCCAACGGAATCCAAGACTTATCGATTTTCAATTTGTCGAGTTTTTTTTTTGTTGTTGTCCGAAAAATCGAAAAAAAAATCACCGTCGATGAGTTTCTTTGTTATTCGCTTTGGTTTTGTTCGAAAGCCGGTCGATGTTGCTTGTGCAAACACACAAACAAATGCCACACAATGAAACGATTCAAGTCCGTTTGACGGATAAACGTGGATGGAAAATTTTCACGGATAATTTTCATCGAAAAACTGATTAATAATTCAGTACATTGAATTGGCCATCAAAATGAGCGCACGATTTTCGTAGGACAATTTCGATTGTGAATGGAATCGTTGAATCGATACTTAACATTTATCACTGAATAACAGACGCTAATTGAGCTAATCGATATTCGTTCCGGTTGTTTTGAAACGCACAAGCACGGTCGCGACGTTTATTTGCACAGAAAACTCACGCACACACGTTCACAGGCTGCAGTGATCAACAGGGAAACGCATTGGTTTTTGCCTGGGACGGGAATGTCGCAATTTCGATTCAATTTTATCGAATTGAATTTCGGTTTGGATTACATTTTCGATTGTTGAATGTTCATTGTGGGGCTCACGAAACAATCACTGAATTGCACTGCAACTGAAGGGAAAATTGGTTGAATGAGTCGTTTACGTGCCCGGAGTTGGATCGGCACACCGGCTGGAAGACTATCGATTCGATTTCAGCGTTGAAACGAGCATCCGGCAACAGATTGTGTGACTGTTTTGGCGTGACTTCGCGAATAGAATCACTTTGCGATTTGTTCCGCTGCCCACTGAACCGATTCTCAAGCGTTATATGGCCGTTGGCTTGGCCGCGTCAACGTTTTTTTTTCATCTCTTTTCCTTTTCATCAAAAAAAAAAAATGCTTTTCGCTTCGACACAATCCGATTTGTCGAGAGGAGAAGCCAAAAAGAACGAAACGAAATAAACCGCTGAGACGACCAACACACAGCTGCTGTTGCTGTAGCCTGCGTTGTGTGGATACCACACGCAGAACCATACAAAGCCATTGCGAGGCATGACGATGATGGCGATATCGACGATGGATATTCGAGAAGGGAACTGAAAAGGCATCAAATCGAATATCGACGAAACTAAACAATCGAAGCGATTTGGTGGCGGCAGCAATTCACCAGAATGGACGAATTGAAAAAATATAAACTAAAAAACAACAACAAAATAAACATAGAATTTTGTGCTGAATTTTTAATTGCTTTGCAATTTGACCGTCCGACCATTCAAAATATTCGATTAGCAAATGTGTGTTTGGTGGCTGCCAGCCATTTGAATGGAACAATGTTGCATTTGAAATTCATCGCTTTAAATCCATCGGCGATATCGTCGTCGTCATCGTTGCGAACGTTTGAATATTGAACGCGATCGATTCAGATTTGTTGTTTGTTGTTTGCGCGATGTCAGCAATTGCGCTGAAATTCGGAAAACGTATTCAAAAATCAATTAATTTATTCCGAGAATTACGGCGCACTCCATTTGATCTGGCGTTTCGGGCGTTTGTTTGCCCTTTTCAATATCACAATTGCCTTATGATTTCTTTAAATTCAAAATTGATTGCTCGCAAAAATTCGACATAGGCGGACCAAAAAAAAAAAAAAAAAAATGAGAGCAAAATCGCAGAAGAAATCTGCTGCAAAAGAACACACTCAGAGACACAAACGGCCCGAAAAGCAGCAAAATGCTCAGTCGAAAAGTGATGATGATGCGGTAACAGCGGTGAGCGACTGCAACAGTTTGATTTTGTCGATTGTTGTTTGAGTCGAATGTGAAATACAAACGCAACGCCAACACACAAACAACCGGAACAGCAACGTATTCAGCAGCGAGCGAACCAGCACACATTCACACGATCGCGCGATGATTCGTTTTTTTCTTTCGTTGAAATTGAATTCTGAACGCAATTCAGTCGTCTAACAGACGCACACCAACATCGGAATGGCTGTCATCGAGCGTCTCACTCACACACAGACACCCACATGTGTATCGGCACCACTGTGTATGTGTTGGTGTGCTCAGAACCAGAAGACACATTGAACTCTGAGCGCAACAGAAACAAACTTGACAGAATTCGGGTTTTGTTGTGTGACGTCACACGCACACTCACACACACACATACAGTAATAGTCGTGAAGATGATGCTGGTGCGATTCTTTCGTCGTATTCACTTTGCGCAAGGATTAACAAGCGCAGACAGCGTGAAGTGTTTGACCAATACAACGCCAGTCAATGCCATGGCACTGTGGTCGATGCAGTGCGAGTGATGAGACTACCTGAAGCGTTGAGTCGCACTCACACACACATAGGCACAGACAATCACACACAAACACTTACACCAGCACTGGAGGCGATGCGACTCAGGGAACCAAATCGAATTTTGAACTCGCCAATGCTCTTTTCATATTCAGCCATTCCGGGTTTTGGTCGAGCGAATCGATGCGATTGTCGTGTAATTCATTTATTCAAAATTCAATGTCCGAGGCAATTTCAGCCACGATGACCAATTGTCTATTTGTTTTCGCCATCGATGACACAAACCATACATTTGTTATGAAGCCTTGCCACAGCACCGGATCCGCATTCAGTTGTAAACACAAGCCCGAAAATCTCATTCGCAAATATGATAATATTTGCACGAATCACGTCGATTGTCAATCGAGGCGCAATCTGACAAGCGAAGAATTTCTTCTTCTTCTTCTGTGTTTGGTTGCGGCTTTGCTTATCGAGAATCTCTTGGCGAAAAAAGCCGAAAATATTGGAATATTTGTGTGTCAATTTCGGGCCTCGGATGGCATTTCGGCGAATGAAGGGGCGCCATTCACAAATGAGAAACGACGAAAAGCAATAAATCGTTTCGATTTCGGGAGGAGAAAATCAATTCGTAATTTATATTTAAATTGTTTTTTTTATGCTTAGCTAAGCTAGCTGGTGCCGGTTGCCGGTTACCGGTAAGAAAACACTTGGCCGAAATCGTCGCGATGAGTCTGGTGGTGGAGACTGTGTCATCGGTCGATGACACAACAAGCAGCACCAGTACCACAACCACCCATCGCCACCAACAATGGTTAACCCAAAACGCCAACGATGCCTGCCCTCACCGACGCCGTCGACGCCGACAACGTCACCGCGCCACTGTTACCCTCAACAAATCAATCAATATTATTTATACAATCGGATGGCAAATACAGGTAATTGAATTTCTCTTCCGTTCACAGCCGTGCGGTGCACACAACGCAAACACCGGCGCA